>MU711982.1:0-32286 GCA_026770625.1 Nicotiana glauca | reverse complement strand
TATATATGCTTCATTTTGCCACTGTTTCACTTGATAAATGATAAATTTGATGTTGAAGTATTTTGGACTTACACTACATGCTACAACCTGCCATTACTTGTAAAATCTTTGTTTAATCATGCTATATTCACATTTGTGTATTTATATATATACTAGTTGACCTTAGTAAGTATCGAGTCGGCCTCTCGTCTCTACTTCTTCGAGATTAGACGTGATACTTACTGAGTACACGTTGTTTACGTACTCATGCTACGCTTCTGTACTTAAATGTACATGGTTTGAGGCAGGTGGATCCGGACATCACTCGGGTGCATATGAGTGAGCACTTTCTGGGACTTCTACGGTGAGTTGCCTTCTCCCTCCCGATTCGCAGCCGAAGGAGTCCTTTTCCTTTATTTGTGATTTTCTGTCTATTTTTATTCAGACGGTAGGATAGTGTTTTGTATATTTTTGTTTATACTCTACTGGTCGCCCGTAGCTAGTGACACCGGGTTCTGGCACACACTGTAGCGAACAATTATTTTGGGGTTGTATGACTACATCAGCACTGTATGATCTTGCTAGTTTCTTTTATTTACTTGAAAACACTAGTATATTTGGTTGGCTAATTAATAATCGAGACTTAATCAAAACTTCCGCAGTTGGCTGGCCTAACTGTGGTGTTAGGCGCCATCATAACCTAGTTAGGCAAAATGGATAGTGACAATAATTATGGTATTAAGTAGGTTTAAGTAGATAAGGATATTTTTAGGGCTGCCACATGACATTAAGCCAAGCCAAAGTGGCACTAATATGATGATGAGTCAAAAGACATATGCTTCCTTGATTACACGTAAGAGTCCTTTGGATAATTTAGAGAATAGGACATAAGTTGCCTTGGTTGGTTTCTTATTTGGGAAATGTTATTTAGAGAATATGACTAGCAACGTTGCTTGTATGGTCTCTTATTTGATAATAGGACCAACCCTTATGTAATTTAGAGTCCTTTGGTTTCTTATTTGATAACGTTGCTTGTAAAGACCAGCAATGATGGATACTCTGACGGATGGAATTCTCTTTCTCAAGGGGATTCTTATGAACCCTTATAATGCTACAGTGGCATAAAATGCATTTTTAAGAGAGCACGGTACAATCTTTCTCAAGAATATCATACGAATTTTTTCCTACCTTGATGCACCGTTACATGTTTTGTCATAATTGACATATGTCAGAGGGATTGTCAAGCGAATCGGCTCAGGTATGTTAAGGCTATCCCTTCTTTCTTTTTGGCATGATCCCTACGATACAAACAAAACGAGCAAATACACAACTTTCATAAATGACTCTATTTATAGAAATATTAGAGATGCCTATGTTTGTGATTCCCCATATGTTCCATTATTCTATCATCTGTTCATGGGTTTCAGAAAATACGTAAGTTGATAAAGTTTACTTCATGACATTAATCAAAGGCATAATGGTCTTATGACACTCCGAAAGATTTTATTGACGTACTTCTCATGCATTTCATTCATTAAACATGTATATTGACCCATGACCATATGGCATTATATACGCGTATATATATGTATATGGGATATGAAAAAAAGTTACGGCGTTATATACGCACCATCACCTGATCAGCTGGTATACATTAATGATTTGCCAACAATGGCCGAGATAATATGATGGGATGCCCTCAGAGGCTTGATGATGTTATGAACGCATATACCTATGCATGGAATGACATATAGACGCATATGCATGGAATTATAAGTATTAAATAATTCACAAGGCTATTTAGACATACATGTTGAGTGTTTTACTCCATGTTTCTCTCATGTCTTTTATTTACTGATTTTTCATTCCTTACATACTCGATACATTATTTGTACTGACGTCCCTTTTGCCTGGGGACGCTGCGTTTCATGCCCGCAGGTCCCGATAGACAGGTTGAGAGTCCTCCAAGTAGACTATCAGCTCAGTGAAAGATGTTGGTGTGTTCCAATTGCTCCGGAGTTGCTTATTTGGTCAGTATGACCAGGACGTGAACTAATTAGTATGGCGGGGCCTTGTCCCGTCCTTTATGATATTATGTAATCTTAGAGGCTTGTAGACAGATGTCATGTATACAGATACTTGTATGGCCTTGTCGGCCTATGTTTTGAGTATATAAAGGACATGCTGGCCTTATAGGCCCGTACGTCGTATGTATAAGTCGGTATATCAAGTTGAGCATTTCCTCATGTTTTATTCTACTTATCTCACGATAACCTTTCTATCTCATTTACCTATAAGAGTGTGATACTAAAAGATACATTACGTTGGTACTCGGTTGAGCAAGGTATCAGGTGCCCTCACAGCCCACCTGTTTGGGTCGTAACATAAATGGTATCAAAGCAGTTCTGTCCTAGGGAGTCTATAACCCATGTCTAGTATAGTCTTGTTTATGGGTGTTTTGTGTACCAAACTTATAATCAGGAGACTACATGGCATTTAGGACTGTCACTCTTTCTTCATACTCTAGATCGTGTGATAGAGCTCAGTTGTAAGAACTCAATTTCCTAAATTCTACCTTATCCGTAATACAACAATACTTACATTCAGAAAGACAGTTTGTAAGAGATATATCTGTGAAAGAGTTGAGTCAGAGGAACTTGATTTTTCATGATGCTTATGATGAGTAAATGTAAGGTCTTCAGTAGATCTTGTGTGTACTAAGACGTGTAAGCTTCTTGATAATAAGACTTAAGGCAAGAACATCTATCCACCCCTATGGTGAAAGGCAATGAGAGATTCAGGAGATAGATACAAGTTTGAACAAGTAAAAGAAGCAAGATGAAGAAGGGTACGAGGCGCCCAGTTAATGAAGATTATCAGTATTTACAATGAAGATTATTAGTCTTTTGAGTTAAATTCAACAATAACAAAGGTATGTACAATTGGCCACACCCATTTCAGTTATGTCCTATGGGGGCTAACATGTGTAGTTTAAGGGAAGGACAGGATATCAGGATATGGCTGGGGTTAGAGTAACCCAAAATGGTGGATGGATTGTTTGCGTTAGTTGACATTTCTGAAGGGTATTACAAATATATCTCCTAGTAAGACACCCAGATAGTGCACTCTAAAATAGTACAACTAGATATGAGTACTACAATGATAGGCACTAAAAGCCTTGAAGGGATAAATATTACCTTAGTGTACCTCTCGTCCCTAGTAAAGAAAGAATATTAGGCAATTTGAAGAGCCAATGGATGGAGCAAGGGGAGCTAAAAGCAAAAGAATGTCTTGTTCGAGTTTTTTAGAATAAAGTGATAGACATAGATGTTAGTGGGAAATAAGAAGAGAGTTAATGAAGCATTATGAGTAAGATGTAATACATGGATGGCAACGGTAGATTAAAAGGACTGACGATATTTCAGAGTCTATAGTCAAGTGAAGGAAAAAACGAGAGGTGACAAGCCTTGAGGCAACAAAAGAGTATAGGTCATAAATCATATCCTTATTTTGAGAAATAAGTTCGTGACTCCAACGCGACTACTAGAAGGAAAAGTACGACCCAAGAGTAATAGAAATCAGTATGGATTGGTAAACAAGATAAAGTAAATATGAATTAGGGACTGGGTGATTTGATAACGATCGATATTATGAGAATTTCATATAGCACTCCAGGGATAATAGAATGGACAACAGAAGAAGATTCATGAGAAATTCAGAGAATGGTCATTCAGGAAGACGTTTCCTAAAGAAAGCAATGTGGGCAGAGTTAAGCTTAAGGGACTGTAACGACCCGATCGGTTGTTTTGAGCTTTTGCATTTCCCTCGCCAGTTATCGGGCATTAATAGCCCCATGTGTTGTATTATGACTTATGTCAATCATCGGTTTTGGTTTTCAGGATAATTGGAATAGATTTGGAAGAACAATTCTCAGTTTGAAGTTTTAAATTTGAAAAGTATGACCAAGTTTTGACTTTTTAGTATTCGATCTTGGATTTGGATTTTTATGATTTGCTTAGCTTCGTTAGGTGATTTTGGACTTGGGAGCACGTCCGGAATGTATTTTGGAGGTCCGGGGTAGATTTAGGCTTGAATTAGCGAAATTCGAAATTTGGCATTTTTCGGTCCGAAGTGGAAATTAGGATATTGGGGTCGCAATGGAATTTCAAAAATTGGAGTAGGTCCGTTGTGTCATTTGTGACGTGTGTGCAAAATTTCAGGTCATTCGGACGAGGTTTGATAGACTTTTTGATCGAATTCGGAAATCGGAAGTTTTGGAATTCTTAGGCTTAAATCCAAGGGTGATTCGATGTTTTGATGTTATTTTGAGCGTTCTGAAGATTGGAACAAGTTTGAATGATGTTATGGGATGTGTTGGCATGTTTGGTTGAGGTCTCGAGGGCCTTGGGTGAGTTTCGGAGTGGTTTTTGACCATTTCTAGGCCATTTCTAGTTGCTATTTTTTGGCTTCAGGGGTGTATAGTGCGTTAGCATAGATCTGATCGCGTTACCATAGAGAAAATTTGGAAAAATGGAGTTGCGCTATGCGATTGCATAAGCCTTCCCACAATCGCATAAAGTAAAATCTCAGCTACACTGACCCGACTTTGGAAGCCTATATCTCACGATCCTACTTTGGAAAAGGTTGTAGGAAAAGTTTGTTCTACGTGATCGTGGGGAAATGGCTGTGATCGCATAGGGTGAAAAAAAGGCTGGATAATTTTGTGCTTCGCTCTCGCATTAGTTTGTCCGTGATAGCATAGGGTAAAAGCCTGGGCAGATTATAAAGTACTCTATTTCGAGGATTTCGACCATTTTTGCATTTTTGGAGCTATGGAGCTCGGATTGAGGCAATTTTTGGAGGGATTTTTAGAGGATTGATTAGGATAAGTATTCTTCACTCAAATTTTGTTAAATCCCATAATTATGTCTTGATTCTTATCATTTAATTTGGGAATTTGGGGTGAAAATTGAGAAAATGGAAGAAGGTTTGGAGAGTAGATTTTGGGGATTGGGATGGCCATTTGATGTCGGATTTTGGTGAATTTGATATGGGAAGACTTGTGAGTGAATGGGTTTTCCAGTTTTGTGATTTTTATCGGATTCCGAGATATGGGCCCAGGGGCCGGGTTTGAGCCAATTTCGGGATTTTTGAGTTAATTTGATTATTTTCGCTTGGGCCTTGTTCCTTTAGCGTATATTGATGATAATATACTGATTTTGGTTAGATTTGGAGAATTTCGAGGCCGATTCGAGAGGCAAAGGCATCACGGGCTAGAGTTTGGACCGATTTGAGGTAAGTAATGATTGTAAATGTTGTCCTGAGGGTATGAAACCCCGGATTTCACATCGTTATGCTATTCTGAGGTGACGCACATGCTAGGTGACGAGCGTGGGTTCATGCACCATTGGGGATTGTGACTTAGTCCATCCCGTATGACTATTAAGTCGCGTATTTACTTGGAAACTATTTGATATTGTTATATTTTGGAAAGTATTATTGTGTTTGGAGCTAAATGCCGTGTCTGGGCCTTGTGCCAATTGTTTGGACCCTTAGGGGCTTTTATTACTGATTTCCTCACTGTTTTTGGTTTGATATTTACACTCAGTCTTGCTATGTTCTTAATATTTTCATAACTCGGTTTTATTCACTCCTCTTGATTTCAAAAAATGATATTTTTAGCCGAGTACTTGTTTTGCTAGCAGCCCGAGGGCTTGAGTGAGTTTTGACTGAGTGAGGTCGAGGGCCTGTGTTGCGAGGATGTTATGGGATCAGGCTGCACGCCACATCATGTGGTACTGATTTGTGATATATGAGAGGCCGAGGGCCTGGTTTATTATGCCACGAGGTGTCTTATGATTGATATGAGGCCGAGAGCTTGTTTGATTATGCCACGAGATGTCTTGTTATTGCGCTAGGGCCGTAAGGGGCCCCTCCCGGAGTCTGTACACCCCTAGTGAGCGCGGGTACCCAGTGTGAGTGATGTGTTATAGCCCGAGGGGTTGTTGTTATTTCATATTGAAGCTCGAAGGGTTGTTCTTGATCTATGTTGCCCGATGGATGGTTCTTGATTCATGTTATGCCCGAGGGGGTGATTGTGAGGTAGCCCGAAGGGCGGTTTATGGTATATGTTTTACCCAGGGACTGTTTAAGTTTCTATCATTTTTACACACTGTTATTATTACTCGTTTAAGACCATTGGAAGATGTTTTAAAAAGGAAAGGGTTTTACTGAAACAGAGTTTGATTTACGAAATAAATGATTTATGTAATGTATTGGAAATGTACTATATTTGCTATAGCGTTATGACATGGATTACGTGTTTTCTTACAACTCAGCTTTCATTTACTTTTATTACTTACTGAGTTGGCGTACTCACATTACTCCCTGCACCTTGTGTGCAGATTCAGGTATTTCTGAACTCAGTAGTGGGTGTTGATTGCTCAGTGGCAGAGTCATTGGAGTTAGCAAGGTAGCTGCCCGAAGTTCACAACACTTCTTCTCCCTTCCTTAGACTGTATTTAGTACATTTTTAGACTCTTAGTTTATTCAGACCTTAGTAGATGCTCGTGACTTGTGACACCCCAATGTTGAGCTTGTGTATTTATTCTGCACTGTTCATTTAGACTTACATTATGAGATATCTAATTAATTAAAGGATTAAAAATGATTGTTATTGGTTAAAGGGTTAAATTTGGGAGTTATGTCGACTGGCCTAGATTCACGATAGGTGCCTTCACAACCGGGTTAGTTTTAGGGTCATGACAAGTTGGTATCAGAGCCTAGGTTACATAGGTCTCACGAGTCATGAGCCGGTTTAGTAGAGTTTCACAGATCGGTATGGAGATGTTTGTATTTATCCTCGGGAGGCTGCAGAACCTTTAGAAAATCCTATATTCTTGAACTCTTATTGTGCGACATTGATTCAGCTTGAAATGTAACTCTTTGAACTCCTTCCACACATTCGTATGCGCACATGGGTGCTCGGTATCAGCTGTGCATCGATGACTTGTGATTCCCTAATCGAGGGGCGAGATGTGATCTGTGTGTGTTGATGTTGGGCCAGTCTGGAAGACTTGAGGCTAGATTTTGCCTATAGCTTGAGCCCTGAGCTGTTGATTGTGCGAGCGCGTGTTTCTGGATCTATACGTTCGATTGTGTCCCTATTAAGGGAAGTGATTACTGGATAGTTACGTGATGAGTGTGATGTGACTGCGAGATGTGTTCATATGAATTGAAGGAGATGAGAAGGGTCTGCTTTGGGGAATCAAGAACTATTTGGTATTTGATTTCCATCGTGATTTGATGTATAGCCCCGAGTTGTGGGTGTGATGAAGAATATTTTCATGTTGCCTAGTTGGGAAGTGAAATAGATTTCACGTTGTGATATGAGTTCAGACTCAGGAAGATTAAATGACTCCATAATATTTTTGACGGTGGAAGGGTATAAAGAGATGTTAGTTTGAGGCGAAGCAGGTGGGTTATCTCCCGCAGAGTGTTCTAAAGTTTGTGTGATCCTTATGTTGTTGTTGGAAGATCTCCTTTACCAGTAAAATATATGTGATGTAATTTAAATTTGGGGTTGCTTAAGTGGGCCTGACTGTTCGAGGGTGAATGCGAGATTTGTAGAAGATTTGAAGAACTAGATGGTCTGTGTTGCACGAGCTTATGAAGGATTTAGTTTAATCTCACCACGGTATTATGGCAGTAATAGAGTATATGCATTATGAGTTATTGTGTGTTTTGATCTATGTCTTTGAGCCAAGTGGGGGAGTATGCTATTGATTAGCTGATTGCATGGTTATGTGCTATGTTGGTTCCAGTTTGAGGCATACTGGTGAATTAGTTATGGCTTACAGAGGTTGAGACCGAGAATGGCTCGAGTAAAGGAAATTTTAATAAAGGTTATGTTATGCTTTATGGGTGTATGAGAATCACGGAATGACTTGAGTTGTTATTGGAAAAGGATGTACGGTGCATAGAACAGTAAGTTACTTGGTTGCATTAAGGTTACATTCTGCGGTGTCGGAGTGCTATTGGAGAACAGGTCGTCCGGTCCATTTGATCGGTCTAATTGCAATTTGAGTGGAGTGGATAAATCTCGAGAATTGTTCTAATGGGTTCAAGATTTTTGCATGTAATAATTTGAGATTTTCGAGTTGTATATTTGCCTAGAAACTGAGGTTTGCATTGTAGGGTATCAAGACTCGCGGTATTTCTATATCATTATAGGATCTTATATATCAGTATCAGGAAGGTAAAGGTAATGACTTTAGATTTGCAGGAAGTCTCTTTAGGGTATGTATTTTAAATGTGGTGCTTTTAGGAATAGTTAAGAGTGTATTCAGCGGCTTATGAGCCTTAGACGGTGTGGTTTTATGCTTGGGTCTCATGTGGTGAGTCTGGGTTGAGGAATTATGGTGTTATAGCAAGAAGGAGTATCAAGTTGAAGGTAAGTCAGGAGGAAACTTGGATAAATGGGATAGTTTGGTAGTAGGCCGGATTGGCATGGTAAGGATATGACTAGTCCTTTGGGTGCTTACGAGGTAATGAGTTTCTACAAGTGTTTCGTCGCAATGCTCTTGGGTTGTGTTTTATTGACCTGCGTAGCTTGGTTGAGTTAGAAGGATTCAGCCTTGATGGTTTAGTTTTGTGCATATTGAATTTAGAGAATTCTTGATGGTTTATACTATGGTGAGAGAGGTATATTTCCTAATGGCGTGGGGTGCATGTGATGAATAGTGATTTTCTTCTAGATGGGATCAAATGGAAAGTTCTCGGCTAGTTGAGTACGTAGATGCTTATGGCTCGGAATTGATATGAAGTTCTCATGGTTATCCTAGGATGGTATGGTATATATGGTATATTTTGTAGAACTGAGATTTGTATGTGTAAGGTCAAGGTTCAGTTCTGAAAGGAAGGTCACAAATTCTTAGGTAGCATGGACAGTTTCAGATGACTTGATAAATGGGATCACTGATTGGTGTGGCTCAAGAGGGTATACATTTTAGAAAAGGCGAGGTGTTTGAGTTGAGGATACTTTATTAGTATTGCGTCACTCTCTTGTTTGATCGACTGTTGATGTTCGAATTGCTTGGTGGCACAAAAGAATTTTAGGAGTATCCCTTATGGAGTGATTGGGTATTAGAGGTGTGTTATGAATTCGGACGGTGGATTTTGGATCAGATACGGTGATTCGTGTGCTATGTGGATTTGGAGACTGAGAGTTTTCATAAGCGAGATTATATTGTGGTTGTGGGTCGCGTGTATCGGCCTTGTGTGGTGACTGTCGGCGTTTAGAGTTCCGAGTGGATCCTTTGTTGTTTAGTATGTTAGATCTTGATGTAATATTGAGTATGGATTGGTGGTCTCCATTTCGTGTTATTCTGGATTGTTGCGCTAAAACGGCAACGTTGGCTGTGCCAGGATACCACGGATTGAGTGCCGGGGTTCGATGGTTTATGTTCTCAGTAAGGTGATTTCTTTTTGAAGATCCATCAGATGATTGGGAAGGAGTTTCCTCCCTGTTTGGCCTTTGTGTGGGACGTCAGTGCAGGGACTCCTACCATCGATTTAGTTCCGATGGTAAGGTATTTTTTTCGGATGGGTTCCTGCTGCCGGGCATGTCGCCGGGTAGGGTTGTTGGTTTCAGTATTGATTTGGGGTCGGGCATCGTATCATATGGCACTGGCGGAGTTAAAGGAGCAGCTTCGGGGACTCCTTGATAAGGAGTTCATTGATAGACCAATATGGATGTATGTTTTGCATCGAGCCAGCTTTGTTGAATCCGAGTTGCTATTGTTGAGGGGTGTGCTTATTCGATTGTTTTTTAGATTATTAGTATTCTATGGTAATCTATGAGTTACGTTTCCGTGTTGCGTGGAGTTCTAATTTGTTGGTTATATGCACATATGGTGCGGTTCCATTCGGGATTAATAGCAGAATTTGAGTAAGACTCATATTTGAGGGTTTCATGATTGATTGCGTATTGGTTATATCCTTTTGGGTTGTATGGAGTTACGGTATTCGCTTCTCTGCGGTTATGGTAATGCACTCTGGGTCCTTGGTGTTGAATTTCAAATGGTTATGGATTTTAGCAGGGTGGCTCGAGGTGTATAATGTAGACCAATGTTTGGATAGGGAGTTATGTGGAGGTATGACCCTTCTGGTTAGGTTCGTGCATTCTAGTTTTACGGTGTGTGATGGGTTCTTAGCATTGTGTTGTGGTGGTACTGGTGAGCTTGCGGTACATCTCTCTCATTTGAGTTAATTTCCATGATTTGAGGACATGTTGACTGTTGCCTATTGGTGCACGGGTTGCACATGTTATTGCTTGAGATTGTATCGATTTGTCATATCTCTAGAGTAGTCGTATTGGATGAGATGAGGTCACTGGATCTTGAATGAACACTATCGGATTTGGCTTCAGCATGTTGGAAGGTTAATCTCGGGATTTGGCTTAGAAGTTTACTACGGTCCTTGTCAAAGGAGAAGTGGCTTCACGAATGGTTGATCTGAGGAATGGTTATGACTTTCTACGTGTTTCATTTATCATTGGCAGTATACGGAAGTGTTGGAATGAGGCTTTATTTGATAAGAGGTTTATTATCGATATTCGGTCATTCTGAGCAACTACTGTGATTAGAAGTTATCGCTATGAGAGTTGAGCTATGTGGTATATCATGTAATTGCATCTGAGGCTACAGGTATGGTTTGTTATAGCTTGTTCGGACTTATTCAAAGTATATATGTGAGATTCTGATCTTATAGATAATTTCAGAAATGAAAATGTGGTTCTAAGGTTTATAGGCTAGGTTGAATTGTGAAATTTCAGTTACATTGTGTTATCGGACATATATGAGATAGGGTGATGTGGGATCACTCCCGGGTATGTGCATGGTAAGGTTACACAGCGATTTGATGGTTTTCGAAACAACTCTAGACACACTCGAGGACGAACGTATGTTTAAGTGGGGGAGGATGTAACGATCTGACCGGTCGTTTTGAGCTTTTGCATTTTGCTCGCCATTTCTTGGGCATGAATAGCCCCGCGTGTTGTATTATGACTTATGTAAATAGTCGATTTTGGTTTTCAGGATAATCGGAATAGATTTGGAAGAACAGTTCTCAGTTTGAAGCTTTCAATTTGAAAGGTTTGACCAAGCATTGTCTTTTTAGTATTCGATCTTGGATTTGGATTTTATGATTTGGTTAGCTCCGTTAGGTGATTTTGGACTTGGGAGTGCGTCCGTAATGTATTTTTGAGGTCTGTGGTAGACTTAGGATTGAATTGGCAAAATTGGAAATTTGGCATTTTTCGTTTGACAGTGGAAATTTTGATATCGGGGTCGCAATGGGATTTTGGAAATTGGAGTAGGTCCGTTGTGTCATTTGTGACATGTGTGCAAAATTCCAGGTCATTCGGATGAGGTTTGATAGACTTTTTGATCGAATTCAGAAATTGGAAGTTTTGGAATTCTTAGGCTTGAGTCCGAGGGTGATTCGATATTTTGATGTTGTTTTGAGCGTTCCGAAGTTTGGAACAAGTTTGAATGATGTTATGGGATGTGTTGGCATGCTTGGTTGAGGTCCCGAGGGCCTCGGGTGAGTTTCGGGGTGGTTTCAGACCATTTTTAGGCCATTTCTAGTTGCTGGTTTTTGGCTTCAGGGGTGTACAGTGTGTTAGCATAGATCTGATCGCGTTAGCATAGAGAAAATTTGGAAAAATGGAGTTATGCTATGCGATTGCGTAAGTCTTTCCACAATCGTATAGAGTAATATCTTTGTTGCACTGACCCGACTTTGGAAGCCTATATCTCACAATCTATTAGAAATTTGAAGATGATCCAAAAATAAAAATTGTACACTTTGATGTTTAGTTTCAGAAAGTTAAACCTATTTAAATTTGGAGTTTTATACAAAACGTTATGACCATTATACTAGAAGTTGTCTGGAAGAGTTGGAAAAGTTTGTTCTACGCAATCGTGGGGAAATGGTCGCGATCGCATAGGGTAAAAGAACGACTGGAAAATTTTGTGCTTCGCTATCGCATTAGTTTGTCCGCGATAGCATAGGGTAAATGTCTGGGCAGATTATAAAATACTCTATTTCGAGAATTTCGACCATTTTTGTATTTTTGGAGCTATGGAGCTCGGATTGCGGCGGTTTTTGAAGGGATTTTTAGAGGATTGATTGGGGTAAGTGTTCTTCACTCAAATTTGGTTAAATCTCATAATTATGTCTTGATTCTTATCATTCAATTTGGGAAGTTGGGGTGAAAATTGAAAAAATGGAAGAAGGTTTGGAGAGACGATTTTGGGGATTTAGATGGCCATTTGATGTCGGATTTTGGTAAATTTGATATGGGTAGACTCGTGAGTGAGTGAATTTTCCAGTTTTGTGATTTTTATCGTATTTCGAGATGTGGGCCCGGGGGCCGGGTTTGAGCCAATTTCGGGATTTTTGAGTTAATTTGATTATTTTTGCTTGGGCTTTGTTCCTTTAGTGTATATTGATGATAATATACTGATTTTTGTTAGATTTGGAGCATTTGGAGGCCGACTAGAGAGGCAAAGGCATCGCGGGCTAGAGTTTGGACCGATTTGAGGTAAGTAATGATTGTAAATGTTGTCCTGAGGGTATGAAACCCCAAATTTCACATCGTTGTGCTATTCTAAGGTGATGCACATGCTAGGTGACGAGCGTGGGGTCGTGCACCATTGGGGATTGTGACCTAGTCCGTCCCGTACGACTATTAAGTCACGTATTTCCTTGGAAACTATTTGATATTGTTATATTTTGGAAAGTATTATTGTGTTTGGGGGTAAATGTCGTGTCTGTGCCTTGTGCCGATTGTTTAGACCCTTAGGGGCTTTTATTACTGATTTCCTCACTATTTTTGGTTTGATATTTACACTTAGTCTTGCTATGTTCTTACTGTTTTCATAACTCGATTTTATTCACTTCTCTTGATTTCAAAAAATGATATTTTTAGCCGAGTACTTGTTTTACTGGCAACTCGAGGGGCTTGAGTGAGTTTTGACCGAGTGAGGTCGAGGGCCTGTGTTGTGAGAATGTTATGGGATCGGGTTGCACGTCGCAGTATGTGGTACTGATTTGTCATATATGAGAGGCCGAGGGCCTGGTTTATTATGACACGAGGTGGTTTGTGATTGATATGAGGCCGAAAACCTATTTGATTATGCTAAGAGATGGCTTGTTATTGCGCTTGGGCTGTAAGGGCCCCCTCCCGGAATCTGTACACCCCCAGTGAGTGCGGGTACCCAGTATGAGTGATGTGTTATAGCCCAAGGGGCTGTTGTTGTTTCCTATTGAATCCCAAGGGACTATTCTTGATCTATGTTGTCCGAGGGGCGGTTCTTGATTCATGGTATGCCCGAGGGGCTAATTACGAGTGATTGTGAGGTAGCCTGAGGGGCTGGTTCTGTTGATATTATGCCCGAAGGGCAGTTATGGTACATGTTTTTTCCGAGGGGCTGCTTACGTTTTTATCATTTTTTCACGCTGTTTTCATAACTCGTTCGAATCCATTGGAAGATGTTTTAAAAAGGAAATGGTTTTTACTGAAACTGAGTTTGATTTACAAAATAAAAGATTTATGTAATGTATTGGAAATGTACTGTATTTGTTGTATCGTTATGATGTGGCTTACATGTTTTCTTACTGCTCAGTTTTCATTTACTTTTATTACTTACTGAGTTGGCGTACTCACATTACTCTCTGTACCTTATGTGCAGATTCAGGTATTTCTGAACCCGATAGTGAGTGTTGATTGCTCCGTGGCAGAGTCATTGGAGTTAGCAAGGTAGCTGCTCAACGTTCGCACACTACTTCTCCCTCTTGTCTTCCTTAGACTGTATTTAGTACATTTTTAGACTCTTAGTTGTATTCAGACCTTAGTAGATGCTCGTGACTTGTTACACCTCGATATCGGGCTTGTGTATTTATTTAGCACTGTTCATTTAGACTTACATTGTGAGATATCTAATTAATTAAAGGCTTAAAAATGATTGTTATTGATTAAAGGGTTAAATTCGGGAGTTGTGTCGATTGACCTAGTTTCATGATAGGTGCCATCACGACCGAGTCGGTTTTAGGGTCATCACAGGGACTATATGTTCCAGTTACACTAAGTGTCACCCTCGCGAGTAAGGAAATTTGTTATCCTTGGTAGAGAAGGATTATCAAAGGCTAGTAAGGGTCATCGATGATGTGAAAGGACGTCGAAGATGAAGAGTTGAAACATCTATACGTAGATCATCGTAGCACTAAATCTTAGGTACTCCCCTAAAAGGGGGAATATGGAGTTATGTGGCATTAAGTCGGAATTAAGTAATTCTAGTAACTATGGAATGGTAAAGGAAGAGTGTGACACAAATGTAAAGGGGATGAGATTTCATTTATTCAAATCCTACATATATGCTACGATTTTAGAATATTATGCAAGCACGACATCAAGGAGAGAAAGTAAGGGTTCCTGCTCGAGATGTTATTGATAAATAAGGAGTCAGTGCGAGAGGTAAGTTAAGACAAAGGAAATAACCCAAGAAAGATTACGCAAAATATTGATATGAGAATGGGCTAACGAGTAGTTAGTAGTTGACTCAGGAAGAGCCTAGTTATGGCTAGACAAGAAGATACAGACAAATCAATAGATCGTGCAAGATAAACATAGTAAAAACCTAATATAGTGAATTCAGCCTCGCGGTTATGACATTGTAAAAATTAAAATATATTCAGATAGGAGTTGGGGTAATCAAAGGTGCCAAATGAGCATTACGGAAATGAAAGAGAATTCCACTAGGAAGACAGTTAAAATATCAATTCAGAAGCAACCCAACAAGCACAATGGCATGGAGGAAAGCCTCTACAGATAATTATAGACGAGGACGGACATCAAAAATTTCGACGAGTATGCGATGCAATAAGCTCACAGCTTTACAAGAGTCAGAGGGTCCTCCCTAATTACTACAAGGAAAGACTAGTTGAGGAAATAAGGAAGAAAGTTTTAACCTAAACATAGTAACTTGAAGAAGAAATGGTCATGTAAAAGTAGTCTCACTACAACATTGTATGCACTCCATAAGAAAATGGCACCTATAGTGTCTAATGAACGGGAAGTAAAATCAAAAGTAATATTCGAGATTACATAAATTGAACAACAACTTGTGGGAACTAAGATAAGCTATGCACACAACAAGGGGAGGAAAGACCAGGAAAAGTAATTGCATACGCTTAAAGAAAGCTGAGATGGAACGAAAAGAATTATTCAATTAATGATCCAGAGTAGGTTACCTTATGAAGGCACTTAAGGTTTCGGAGCATTATCCATACATCATATATGTTGACAATCATACAACATAGAAGATTCCGGTATAAGTTAAAAGAAGGAATTGAGTCCAGGTCATAGACGAAGGATTGAATTGTATCATGGATATTCCATCGCGTCCATAAAGGGCTAAAGTAATAACTAATAGCATGAGCCGCAGATGGGAAGATAGCTTAAGCTAACATAAAGGATGATTAGAAGGAGGAAGAAACTAAAGAGTTACATCAACAAAGTAGATCAGGAATCTGATTATTGAACCCAAAAAATTATAGACCTCGTGATTGAGAACATTGCGGGATTACTCTTAGATATGAGAGGTACAAGAGAGATAATACAATAGCCATATTCTATAATGGCTATACGATAAAGCAGTTAGAAGAATACCAGCCTCATGAAGTTAGTATGAAGCTCCCCCCGGATTGTGTATTCACCAGAAGAACAAGTATTATAATTGAGCTTCAAGTTGTGGATGTGATTTATACCTATGTGTATGGGAGGTCATGAAAGAGATAGAAGATATGATGCAAGATTTTAAGGTAAGTAAGGTAAAGGTGAACAAAGTATGAGGTAATCAAATGCAGAAGGTTGTGGATAGTCCATACTTCGGATAAAAGGCTAGAAGCGCGGGGATTCAACATCCAGGAATGATAGCGGCGTCGTTAGTGGCATACCTTCTAGCCTATGGTTTCTAAGTACTAAGAAGTCTAGTTAAGAGAGTAGAGAAGAGTTAGAGACGATGTGATGTCTCGTTTGATGTTCCAGAATAACACAAGGAAATCTAATGTGCAAGCAAGTTGAAGGAAGGTAGTGAGTAGTATAAATAGATATGTGTAGGTCATAAGCTAAAGTATGGTAAAGCGACCAGGTTTTAGAAAATCAGGAGTAAGAATAAGAAAGGGCGAGTGATAAGGTGACGAGAATGGATAAGTCTTCAGGATTAAGCCCATGATAACAAGAGAGTTGATGGTTTCTCTAAGTCATAGAAAGCTCAGTATAGCCTGAATGAACTCAAAGGAATTACTCATCATAAGTAGCATTTAGAAGAGATAGAATGCTGCCCTGATAGTAGAATAAGGGTGTAATTGTGATACATAAAGGATGACGTTTGGGCCTTCGATTGAGTAATGATTTGAGAAAAAAAGAGAGAAGGGATTCATAAGTTGTACAAGATTAAAATACCCATGTAAGTGAGTCACATTAGGATGCTATAAAGTATGGTTATTGAAGTAGACTATCGCCGCTAAGTCGATTAGGAAAATCACTTCAAATATTCCTCGATGCAGTGTAAGCCCTTGTAACAATGTTTTACGTAATAAGTTTCAAGATATCAGTGGTAGATTGTAGATCAACATTGTGGTAAATGGATGGATAAAAGTTACAAATTACGAAATGTGATATAGCAATATTCATAAGTTCAACAAAGTACCGACCGAAGAACTTCAGTACACGTATAGATTCCCAGAGGGACATCTTGTCAGGTTCTGTATATGTTCCCAAAAATAGGCCTAAAAATTGGCTAAAAGCTAAAGGGAAGAGTCGCATAGGAGCATATACAAGGAAAAAATTGTACAGACTGCATGACAGAAGGTACCAATAATTACGAGATTAGAAGGATTCCAACCACAAGTCGTGGTGTGAAAAAGAGACCTAAAGGGAGGAATGCCTTGGCCTTTGGATTTATTCACAGAACAGTTACCTAAATGGCAAGGATAGTACTAGAGTATTCGAAAGATATAGGCTATGAAAATGATAAGTGCATCAGTCAACATTTGAGGACGAATGTTCCAAAGGGGAGAATGATGCTACACCCCATATTTTCGTACGTAAAAGTACCGCCATAAGTAAATTAATGAAAGCTCGGAAATGAGATGTTACATCCCGCATTTTGTACGTTAAAGTTTCGTCATAAGTTAATCAATGTAAGCTCAGGAATAAGATTATTTTGAGATTATAAGTATTATGCTATTTCAAGCAAGTGATAAGTAAATTCATGAAGGTGAGAAGGCAATCAGATCGATGAAAATGAATTTCGTCGAAGTTTGGCATTTTGAGAAAAAATACATCCGGACTATAAATACCCGATATTTATGGACTAGTGTCATACAAGGTACCACATGACCATGATAGTAAGGTATATGAAGTGTGTTAAAAGTGAGTAGTATTCTAAGTAATTTGGAATAATTCTTAATTATGTAGAAAATCGGGTAATTATTGATTAATTACGGGGATAATGATTAAGTGGATAAGGACATTTTTTGGGTTGCCACATGGCATTAAGACAAGCCAAAGTGGCACTAATATGATGATGAGTCAAAAGACAAAAGCTTCCTTGATTACACGTAAGAGTCCTTTGGATAATTTAGAGAATAGGACATAACTTTCCTTGGTTGGTTTCTTATTTGGGAAATGTAATTTAGAGAATAGGACCACCAACGTTACTTGTATGGTCTCTTATTTGATAATACGACCGGCCCTTATGTAATTTAGAGTCCTTTGGTTTCTTATTTGTCGTAATTGCCGTATGTTAGAGGGATTGTCAAGTGAAATGGCTCAGGTATGTTAAAGCTATCCCTTCTTTCTTTTGGCATGATCCATACGATACAAACGAAAAGAGCAAATACACAACTTTCATAAATAACTCTATTCATAGAAATATTAGAGATGCCTATGTTCTTGATTCCCCATATGTTCTATTATTCTATCATCTGTTCATGGGTCTCAGATAATACGTAAGTTGATAAAGTTTACTTCATGATATTAATCAAAGGCATAATGGTCTTATGACACTCTAAAAGATTTTATTGACGTGCTTCGCATGCATTGCATTCATTAAACATGCATATTGACCCATGACTAGATGATGTTATATACGCGTATATATATGTATATAGGATATGGGAAAAGGTTACGGCATTATATATGCACCATCACCTGATCAGCTGGTATATGTTAATGATTTGCCCACAGTGGCCGAGATGATATGATGGGATGCCTCCAAAGGCTTGATGATGTTATGAACGCATATACCCATGCATGGCATGACATTCATACGCATATGCATGACATTATAAGTATTAAATGATTCACATGGCTATTTAGACATCCATGTTGAGTCTTTTACTCCATATTTCTCTTATGTCTTTTATTTACTGATTTTTCATTCCTTACATACTCGGTACATTATTTGTACTGACGTCCCTTTTGCCTAGGGACACTGCGTTTCATGCCCGCAGGTCCCGATAGACAGGTTGAGAGTCCTCCAACTAGGCTATCAGCTCAGCGTAAGATATTGGTGCACTCCAATTGCTCCAGAGTTGCTTATTTGGTCAGTATGACTAGGACGTGGATAGATTAGTATGGCGGGTCCTTGTCCCAACCTTTATGATATTGTGTACTCTTAGAGGCTTGTAGACATATGTAATGTATATGTATATTTGTATGGATTTGTCAGCCTATGTTTTGAGTATATAAAGGATCATGTCGGACTTATAGGGCCGTATGTCGTATGTATAAGTTGGTATACCAAGTTGAGCATTTCCTCATGTTTTATTCTACTTATCTCATGACAGCCTTTCCATCTCATTTACCTATAAGAGTATGATATAAAAAGATACATTACATTGGTACTCAGTTGAGCACGGTATCGGGTGCCCATCGCGGCCCATCAATTTGGGTCATGACAAGTGGGAGGCCCGAAACCATAGTAGGTTTTCATACAACTCGATAACTCTGACCAATGCTTGAATTTCTTCTTTGAGATCATTTACCCTTCTTTCGCAGGTCTCTAGAAGGATGTGCCGATGAAGACCCTATCCGGCGATGAAGAAGATTCACTTTGTGCCTTGAAGCCGGCAAAGGAAAGCAAGAGGAAAAGGGCTTCGACCTCCAAGGGGCTAGAGCCTAAGAATAAAGCGACTCGAAAGTCCTAGAAGGATGTGACTCCCATGTCCACGAAGGTAGTTCAATTACTAAGAGATGATGAGAAGGAGGAGGAAGAAGATTATGGTCTGGTGGCTCGAACACGAGCTAACATCGAGGGTCAAAAGGCCACCAAATCAGTTAGAACCAAAAATATTCTGCCTCGATTTGACGAGGCCCAAGAGGGGAATTCAGTTGGGGTCCCTGAGTCAACTGGATTTTAAGTTACCTTACCTCGGGGTAAGATGGCATCAGAAATGGTTGTGCGCTACAATCCTGGGGATCCTCAAAATGAGGAGAGCATCTCAAGAGATCCACTTGGTGCAATAGAAATCGAAGACTCCCCATCGCTTCCTTCATTCTACGAAGAGGAAGTTCGGGAGGCTCGGGCCATGAAGACTCCTCAGGTAGGAGGCGCCCTCGGGAGGGGGGAGGGAGGACCTTTTCCATGATTATTTCGATGGGGTCAGCGATGTCACTGGCTTGAATAACTAGGAGGTAACAAGGAGGATCTTGGGCGAATCTTCCTCGAATTTCAGATTGACTAGCCAATTTTCGTCCCCCAATGTTAATCATAAGTGCAAACGAACAATCATTATTTGATCCTGGAGCATGCACGAGTTTTTGCTGCCCCCGTAGGGGTGGCTAGTTACCTTCAAAGTCTGGTCACCGAGGAAGATCAAGCTTTGATGGACGAGGTGGGAGCACCGTGTCACGACCCAAACAGATGGGCCGCGACGGGCATCCGGCACTTTACTCAACCGAATACCAACATAATGTATCTTTTCATATCATGCTAATAAAACATTCAATACCAACTTATACATAAGAGATGCGGGCCTATAAGACCATAATGATTACTCGTACACAACATAGGTCGACAAGGCCATACAATCTTTTACGTACATGACATATGTCTACAAGACTCTAAGAGCGCATAACCATCTTAAGACAGGACAGGGCCCTGACATACCAATCAATACGTGTCCAATGTATACTGATCAAATAGAAAACTCCAGAGCAAAAAGAGCACACCAACACTCAACTTGTCTATCGGGACCTGCAGGCATGAAATGCAGCATCCCCAGGCAAAAGGGACGTCGGTAAAAATAATGTGCCGAGTATGTAAATGATTATCAGTAAATAATAGACATGATAGAAACATAGAGTAAAAGACACGGCATTTAAGTTTGGATAACTCTGCAAATTATGAAATACTTTTAGTGTTATACATATGAATGTCATGTCGTGTTCATAACATCATCAAGACTCTGAGGCCATCCCATCATATCTTCTCGGCCACTATGGGTAAAATCATCAACGTATACCAGCTGATCAGGTGGTGGTGCATATATAACGCTGTAACATTTCTCATATCCCATATACATATATATACATATATACACGTATATAACGCCATCTGGTCATGGGTCAATGTACATGTATAAATGAATGCAATGCATGAAAAGTATATCAATAATATCTTTCGGAGTGTCATAAGACCATTATGCCTTTGATTAATACCATGAAGTAATATTTATCAACTTACATATTTTCTGAGACCACTGAACAAATGAGAGAATAATAGGACATATGGGGAATCAAGAATACAAGAATTTCTAGCATTTCTATGAATAGAGTCATTTATAGAAGTTGTGCATTTTCTCATTTCGTTTATATCGTATGGATCATGCCAAAAGGAAAGAAGGAATAGCCTTTACATACCTGAACCGATTCTCTTGACAATCCCTCTAACACACGATAATCGACAAAACACGTGACGACAAGATCGGAGTAGAAAAAAATTCGTATAATATTCTTGAGGAAGATTACACTGTACTCCCTTAGAATCGCAAATCCCACGTTGCTATAATATTTAGAAATCTTGTTTGAGTGAAAAATTGAAGCAACTCACGTTGCTAATGAAATTTCATCTTGCTGAAGCCTCTCTCTTTAATCTGTATGTATTTCCATTTGTGAATTGGAGAAGGATTTTAAGTCTTGGTGGTGTGGGCCCCACCTTTCAAAACTTGGTGTCATTTATCTCCATTAAATGTGCCACATTTCAATCTCTTTTAAGAGTCAAATTTGGTTATTTTGTTGGCTGCCACTTTAAAGATTCCCTTGTCTTATCCAAGGTCCTAATTAATCATCCACTAATTACTAATTAATTTATTAATTCCCCCATTAACCAATTACCCACATAATTAAAAATTATCTCAAATTACTTAAAATACTACTCACTGTAACACAACTTGTACTCTATTATCATGGTCATGTATGGCACTAGTCCATAAATGTCGGGTGTTATAACTCGGATCGCATTTTATCCCAAATTGACAACCTTTAGAGAAACTCATTTTCTTTGATTCGTTTACCCTTTAATCTTCACGACACTTACTTATCGCCCATTATAAATAGCATAAATGCTTATAACCTAAAAAATATCTCATTCCCGAGTTTGCATCGATCAACTTACTTCGAAACTTTGACGTACGAAAATGCGGGATTGAGATGTAACATCTCATTTCCGAGCTTACATCAATTTACTTATGGCGTACTTCCACGTACAAAAACATGGAGTGTAACATCATATCCCCCTTTGGAACATTCATCCTCGAATGTTGGCTAATGCACTTATAATTTTTATAACCTATGTCTTCCAAATACATTAGTACTCTTTTTGCCATCTAGGCAAGTGTTCTGTGAATAAGCCAAGGCATTCCCCCCTTTTAGCCTTTTTCTCATACCACGACTTATGGTCGGAATCCTTCCAATCTCGTAACTATTGCTACCTTTTATCATGCAGCATATACGACTCTGATCTTGTAAGTGCGCCTATGTGACTCTTCTCCCTTTTTTTCTCTAGCTTTTAGCCCATCTCTAGGCCTCACTTGCAAACATATGCCAAGCTTGACAAGATGTCCTCTGGGCATCTATAGGTATGGTAAAGTTCTTTGCTCGATACTTTGTCGAACTTACGAATATTGTTATATCTTATATCATAGGCCGGATTATCTATCCGCATAACTTTACTGCATCTAAGTAGGTCATAATATACCATAATTCTTACCTCGATTTATCGTTACTGAGGTATGCTACCAAACTCCGGGTTACTCTCGTTGCTTATCCTATATGTATAAGTCTAAGTCCTTTAATGTTTCCTCATTACTGTTCATCTTAGAATGACAACCTAATATCATCTCATATTTTGTAACTTTTGTCCATCCATTGTTGATTCACCTTAATATTGATCTATAATTTACCATTAATAACTTGAAACTTCTTACATAATCACTGGGTCTCACGTCTCATCGGGAAATATCTAAAATGATTAGACTAATCCACCTTGGGCAATACCATGCTTTCATAACCATATTTCAAATGTAATTCATCATACGTGGATATTTAATCCTGTATAATTCGTAAAAACCCTTTCATTTCTTCTTCAAATCATTACTCAAACGAAGGCCCAAGCGTCATCCGTTATCTACCACAATTACACACTTATTCTACTACCAAGGCATCATTCCATTTCTTCTAGATGTTATTAGTCTTAGATTCCTTTGAGTTCATTCAGGCTATACTGAAATTTCTATAACTTAGAGAAACCATTAGCTCTCCTGTTTTCATGGGCTTAATTCCGAGGACTTATCCATTCTCGTCACCTTCTCACTCCCCCTTTCTCATCCTTACTCATGTCATAAAACCTTGTTGCTTTACTATGCTTTAGCTCACGATCTATACGTATTTATTTATACTATTTGCAATCTTTCAACTTGCTTGCATCATAGATTTTCTTATGTCATTATGGAACATCAAGCGAGACATCACATCGTCTCTTACTCTTCTTTATTCTCTTAATCAGGCTTCTCGATACTTAGAAACCATTGGCTGGAAGACATGCCACTAATGACACCGCCATCCTTCCTGGATACTGAATCCTAATGCTTCTAGCCTTTTATCCGAAGTATGGACTATTCACAACCTTCTGCACTTGAATATCTTGTACGTTGTTTACCTTTACCTTATTTGCTTTAAAATCTCGCATCACATCTTCTATCTCTTTCATAACTTCCCTTCCACAGAGATACGATTTACGTCCACAGCTTGAACTTCTATTATGATACTTTAACCTCTTTACATGATTTGGTGAGAGCTTCATATTGACTTTTTATGAGGCTATACTCTTCTAACTAGCTTTATTGTGGATCTGTTATAGAATATGGCTACTGTACTATCTCTCTTGTACCTCTGATATTAAGAGTGATTCTGCAATGTTCTCAATCATGATGTCTATAATTTTCTAGGTCTAATAATTAGACTCCTGGTTTACTTAGTTGAAACTCTTTAGTTTCCTCTTCCCTCTGATCAACCTTTATGTAGGCTTTAACTATCTTCCAATCTACAGCTCATGGTATTAGTTATTACTTTAGCCCCTCATGGACGTTATGGAATATCCATGATACAATTTTCTAAAAATTCAATCCTTTGTCTATGACCTGGGCTCAATTCTTTCTTTTAACTTATACCGAAATCTTCTACAACTGTATGATTGTCAACATATATGTTGTATGGATAATACTTCGAACTCTTAAGTGCGTTCATAACGTACTCTGGGTCATTAATCGAATAATTCTTTTTGTTCCTTCTCAGTTTTTTTTAAAATGTAGGCAATTACTTTTCCTGGACTTTTTGCCCCCTTGTTGCGTGCATACTTAGCTTACCTTAATGCCCACACACATTGGAATTCCATACAACTCATATGATCTTGAATATCACTTCTGATTTTACTTCCCTTTCATTAGCCACGGTAGGTGTCATTTTCTTATAGAGTGCATACTATGTTGTTGTTAGAATGTTGTTATAAGACCATTTCCTCCTTAGGATACTGAGCTTAGGTTGAAGCCTTCTTCCTTATTTCCTCAGCTAGTCTTTCATTGTAGTATTTAGGGAGGATCCCCTGACTCTTGTAAAGCTGTGAGCTTATGACATTGTATATTCGACGGACCTTTTTATGTCCTTCCTTGCCTATAATTATCTGTAATTACTTACTTCCACGCCCTTGTTCTTGTAAGGGTGCTTATGAACTGATATTTTGATTATCTTCCCCGTGGCATTCTCTTTTATTTCCATAATACTCATATCGTACCTTTAAGTACCACAACTCTTATTTGGATATTTCTCAAGGGACACGATGTCATATTTGCGAGACTCAATTCCCCATGTTGGGAATTACTATGTTTATCTTGCATGATCTATTGATTTATCTGTATCTTCTTGTCTAGCCATAACTAGGTTCTTCTTGAATCAACTACTAACTATTTGTTGACCCATTCTTATATCAATATTCTGCATAATCTTTCTTGGATTATTTCCTTTGTCTTAACTTACCTCTTGCACTGGCTCCTTATTTAGCCATAACATCTCGGGCAGGAACCCTTACTTCCTCTTTTTGACATCGTACTTGCATAATGTTCTGTAATCGTAGCATATCGGTAGGATTTGGATAAGTGCAATCTCATTCCTTTCTCATTTTTATCTCATTCTTCCTTTACCATCCCATAATTACTAAAACAACTTAAATTTGACTTACTGCCACATCACTCCATATTCCCCCATTGAGGAGAATACTAAGATTTAGTGTTACGATAATCTACGTATAGATGTTTTACCTCTTCATCTTTGGCGTCTTTTCATATCATCGATGATCCTTGCCTTGCAAAAATCCTTCTATACCAAGGATAACAAAATTCCTTACTCACGAGGGTGACACCTAGTATAACTGGCACACATAACCCCTTAAGCTTAACATTGATCACTTTGCTTGCCTTAGGGAAGCGTCTTCCTGGATGACCTTTATTCTTCTGTCGTTCATTCTATTGTCGCTGAAACGTAATCTCTGAAATTCTCATGATGCCGACTATTATAAAATCACTCTAATTCATGTTTATTTTATCTTGTTCACTAGCCCATACTGGGGTCTAACTTCTCCTTCTGGTAGTCGCATTGGAGTCACAAACTTGTTTCTCAAAATGAGGATATGATTGTATAGCCTATACTTTTTTGTGGTATCAAGGCCTGTCACCTCTCTTATTTTCCTTTACTTGAATATAGACTTTGTAATACTGTCATAATTGTTTTCTACCGTTGTCATCCATGTATCACCTCTTACTCATAATGCTTCATTAACTCTCTTCTTATTTCCCGATAACATTTCTGTTTATCACTTAATTGTGAAAACCTCAACAAGGCATTCTTTTGCTTTTACCTCCCCTTGATCCATCCACTGGCTCTTCGAGTCACCTAACATTCTCTCTCTACTAGGGACATCAGCCACACTAAGGTAATATTTATCCCTTCCAGACTTCTAGTACCTATCTTTGTAGTACTCATATCTAGCTGTACTATTTTAGAGTGCATCATTTGGGTGTCTCACAAGGAGATCTATTAGCATATTTGCACTATCTTTCGGAAATGTCAACTAACACAAACAATCCACTCACCATTTTGGGCCACTCTAACCCCAGTTGGATCCTGATATCCCGTCCTTCTGTTATACTACTTCAGTTAGCTTCCATAGGACATAAATGAGATGGGTGTGGCCATTTGTACGTACCTCTATTATTGTTAAAGGTAACTCAAAAAGGCTTATATTCCTCTGTTTGAATTTGTAAATATTAATAATCTTCATTAACTGGGTGTCTCGTACCCTTCTTTATCTTGCTTCTTTTACTTGTTAAAACTTGTATCTATCTTCTGAATCTCTAATTGACTTTCATCATAGGGGTGGATAGATATTCTTGCCTTAAGGCTCCTTATCAAGAGGCTGACACGTCTTAGTACACACACGATCTACTGAAGACCTTACATTTACTCATCATAAGCATCATGAAAAATCATGTTCCTCTGACTCAACTCTTTCATAACCACATTCAATCTCTTACCAATTGTCTTTCTGGATGTAGGTATCATCTTATTATGAAAAAAATAGAAGTTAGGAATTTGAATTCTTATAAGTGAGCTCTACCACACGATCTAGAGTAAGAAGAAAGAGTGACAGTCCTAAATGCCATATAGCCTCCCGCTTATAAGTGTGGTTCACGACACATCCATAAACAAGACTCTACTATACATGACTTGTAGACTCCCTAGGACAGAACTGCTCTAATACCACTTTTGTGTCTCTTCAATGAGGCCCAACAGGCTTTAAATCGGGTAAGCCTTAACTTTCTTTGTTAATACCAGTCTCCATACTTGTGTTTTTCTCTCCTTGCCCAATTCTTTTCCTTCTATTTGTGTAGGTCTCGGTGCTTCATCATGAAGCTTTTTTTAGGTCTCGAAGAGAGATAAGCTGATATGAGGCCAAATTTCAAGGGCTTACCGAGGAGAAAAATACTCTCAAACTTCTTGGTGAGCAAAAAGAAGAAGAAACCAAGGGCCTCCGAGCTGAGCTGGCCATGGCTTAGAAGGAATAGACCGGACTGACCGAGCACGTAATAAAAGTCTTAGAATCTCATGGCCTCGATTTGGGAGTGATGGCTAATAATTTGATATCACAAGTCCAGCGGCTTCACGAGATGATTGTGCAACTCCATGGAGAGGTAGATGAGGTGAAGGCAGAGACCATAGTATGGAAGTGAAATATAGACCGCCTTGCCTTAGAGAAAGAGGCTGCTCGAGCTCAGTTATCCTCAACTAAAAGCCAACTCCAGGGCATGAAATAGAAGAAATTCGCACAAGCCAAGAAAATTGAGGAGCTCCAAGCTCGGTTAGACACGGAACTGGCAGTGGTGTAATTAAGGCTGAAATGGCTAAGGCCGATGCTGAGGCGATCGTGGCCATCTACCAATATGACGCCTAAGCCGCTTGTTTATCGTGAAAATAGTAACAGAAATTAAATTTGTAAAATAGGATTCTAAAAATACGTGATCTATTCCCGAGCTAGTTGTTAGAGCAGTTGATGCTAATAACGTGAAATTTAATGATGGAGCGCGAGCTAAAACGAGATAAGGATCGAACTGAAGGGCCAGATTCCTGAGTATAAGCCTGGATGATGAGGAATTCGGGGTCGACTTTGAGGTCGAGGTTAAGCTATCGGGGATAGCTGAGGATGGTAGATATAATCAAACAAAGCTCTTTATAGCCAAAACTAAGTTATATGATAAAGAATATATATAAAAGCGATGGATATCGAGGTATCCTTGGATCAGTGAGAGCTAATAAGTTCAGAAAGAAGAGAGGGAGGGGGAGAAATATTATTGCACTCGTGTAAAAATGGAGCAACATCAGTCCCTTGCAAGGTGGTATACATTCCCCTTATATAGGAGAGGGAATTCCATATAGTACAAAGTGCATTAAATGTAAAGGCATGGGGATGGGATGGCTAGGCATGACACTAGCGCCTATTGATCCTAGCTTCTTGACTCGGGGGCCTTCTGCCTTTGTGACTTTCATTTGGTTACGGATAGAACTCTTATCCTTGGAGTGCTCGCAGGATCTCGGACGATCCTCGGGGTGGGGGGCTCGATCATGGTCCCACAATTTTGAGGTGTTGATGTGACCTCCCGAATGTACCCTAATGGCGAGAAATAAATCCCCTTGATTTCACCGTATACACCGCTCAAACTCGAGCAAAGGAAGTTGCTGATGCTGCTCAGACTCGAGCATACTAGGTTGCTGAGCATGTCAAGTGCCAGTCTCGAAGAGAGACTCTCGAGGATATTCATGCTTACGACTTTGACCTTGCTGCCGAGATAAAAAATGCGAAATAGCTTGAAGCTAAAGCCAAAGCATTTCTCTCTTCTGATGATGATGATTTCGGGAGTGGAGAAGACCCCGAGGAAAAAGATGTTGCTCCAGGAGAAGATTAAGGGCTTAGAAGTTAAAGTTGCCCTTTCTATCTTGTCTTTATTATTTTATTTATGCCTTATGAAATTGTATTCATAGGTTCGAGGTTTAGGCAGTTTGGACCAAAATCGAACTAGCGTCGAGTGAGTACTTGCTCGAACTCAAAGTAAGATAACCCTTAGGTTTTTATTAAGTGAGGACGATTCCTCGAACTCAAAACAAAACATGGCCCTTAGGCTTTTGTATTAGGCCGATGTGTCCTTTGTAAAGCGATCATATATAGAAGGCTTTTTCTATCATTTTCAGCTTTAAGAGTTTTCCCTTTATTTATCATCTGCGTTCACAAAGTTTATAATGCCTTAGCATGAAATAATGAAGTCATTTTCGAGGCTCGATACTAGCGAAGCCCTTTGTAATTTTGCCGAGGATAACCTCTTTAACCTGTTTATGTGAATATTCGAAGGCTTATATTGTTACGAAATTTAGACATCTCCGAACCGTGTCAATTTAGCGGTAGCCTTTAGTTTGGGATTTTCCTCTTGGGCTCGTTCCCCCAAGTGGGGTGGTTGTGGCCTATAAAAATTAAGCGTTGACTTTTGAAGGTTTTATAATCTCGGGATTTTAATAATTCGATCTCGTCTATTTTTCGGATGGCAGTCCCTGAGTGAGGGGTTAACTGTTCGAACTTTTGGTTGTGATAGGCCCTTAAGCCTATTTAAACAACAGATCGAGCATGAAATTGTGAAGTAGAAATTTTTTCTAAGTTATAAGATATTGACAAGGAAAAATACTTGTTCCGATAGATGATTATACATGCGTACATATTTGATGTCAAGGCTCGAGTAACCTATATGGGCAGAGTCCATTCGACCATTTGGCCCTTATAAAATTTACCTATCGAGACTCTATTGTTACGAAATAATTTCCTTACAACAAAGTTGACATTCAAGGGTAACACCCCCAAGTATTTGAGGTTGATTGTAAAGAAGTCTTGGATATTGTTGAATTGTTCTAATTTAGCACAATCAATGGTTGCCTCGTTAAAAACCTCGCCGGAAAAATACTTTTGGGATAAAAATGGGTCTAAGGAAAAAGAGTGCAACGCGTGCTTTCAGACCTAAGGACTTTATGTTAAAGAATCCCTCGATGTCTTCGATCGAACACCTACAATTGGTTAACATAAAATATATACCTTAGCAGTCATACCGTTTAAGGGGTGACACATTCCAATTATTTGGTAATTGCTCGCCGTTCATCGTTCCAAGTTTGTAAGATCCTTTCTCGAAAATATCGAGGACCTGATATGGTCCCTCCCAGTTTGGGCCAAGTTTTCTTCCTTTGGGTTTCGAGTGTTGAGGGTGACTTTTCTCAGAACTAAGTCCCCGATTTAAAGTGTCGAAGGTTGGATCTTCAGTTATAATACCTTTTGATCTGTTGTTTCTGTGCAGCCATTCAAACAAGGGCATCTTCCCATCTTTCATCTAGTAATTTGATACTTGTATTCATAGCCTCGTGATTTGACTCTTCCGTTGCATGCTGAAACTTGAGGCTAGGTTCTCCAACTTTGATTGGGATTAGAGCTTCGGCACCATAGACTAAAGAGAATGGTGTTGCCCCTGAACTGGATTTTGATGTTGTACGATACGCCCAAAAGACCTCAAGCAGTATTTCTCTCCATTTCCTTTAGCGTCGGTCAACCGTTTCTTTAGATTTTGAATGATGGTCTTGTTTGTCGACTCGACTTGTCTATTCCTGCTAGGATGATATGGCGTTGATAGTATCCTTTTAATCTTGTGGTCTTCGAAAAAAAATTTCACTTCGATGCCGATGAATTGTTTCCTATTATCGCATACGATCTCGGTAGGCATCCCGAATCGACATATAATGTAGTCCCAAATGAATTGTATGACTTCTTTTTCTCTGACTTTTTCAAAGGCTTGTGCTTCAACCCACTTAGAAAAATACTTAGTCATAAATAAAATGAATTGAGCTTTACTTGGGGCCGATGGGAGAGGGCCGACGATATCCATTCCCCATTTCATGAATGGCCATGAGGATAAGACTGAATGGAGTTGCTTTCTGGGTTGGTGAATAATCGGCGCATACCTTTGGCGTTTGTCACACTTTCGAACAAGTTCTTTTGTATTAGTTTGCCATATCGGCCCAATAATATCCTGCTCTAACGACTTTGTGAACCAATGACTCGGCACCGAAATAATTTCCACAAGTGCCCTCATGCATTTCCTGTAGAACGTAGTTGGTGTCTCCTGGTCCCAAACATATCACCAACGGTCCATCGAATATTATCCTATACAGTGTTCCATCCTCGGCTAATGTGAACCGTGCGGCCTTCGTGCATAGAATCCTCGATTCCTTAGTTCGATGGAAGCTTCCCATTATTTAGGTATTCGATATACTTATAACTCCAATCCCAAGTTAGACATGTGGAGCTTATTTCAACGTGACCTTCTTAGATCAATGACCTCAAAAGTTGTGTGAGCACGTAATTTTTGCCCTACATGAAGATAACTCATAAAAATAGATCAAAATAATTTTTATTGATTTTTTAGGAATTTTCCTTTATTTAGTTGCATTTCATGCATTTTAATATTTTAAAATCAAAATAATAAATACCAAAAAATATCTTGCATAGCATTTAGGTTTTATCGGAAGTCATTCGATTTTCATAAAAATTAAAAATCACAAAAATATTTTATTTTTACACCTTTTCCTTTTGTTGATTTTTTCTCTTCTAATTTAGGATTAAGTAGCTTTTATAATTTTCATAATTAGTATAATTTTAGATAATTTAGGTTTTTAATTCTAGAATTTTTAATATAAAAAAAGAGATAAAAGAAAAATTGGGAATAAAAAGAAGAATTAGAAGAACCCTTCCCCCAAAAAAAATTCCCCAAAAGACCTTCCCCCAAAAATATTCCCCACATAATACCTTCCCCCAAAATACTTTCCCCACAAAAGACCTTCCCCAAAATATTTTCCCCCAAAAAGACCTTCCCCAAAAATATTTTCCTCCCAAAACACCTTCCCTAAAATATTCCCGCCCCCCCCCCCCAAAACTATTCACCACACACACACCCTATACACTACTATATAAACACACAGAAAAATACACAAAAAAGGAGGAGACGAAAAACAACCAAAAAAAAATGACGAAAAATAAACAGTCTTCTCCAAAAAAGCTAAAACAAAAAGCATATGCTTCTTCTTCATTTTGGAAAAGAGAATAAAAGCTAAGATCAGAAGGTGATAACGATCGTCTGCTACAACCAAACGAGAACTTCCCGCCTTTTTTCCTTCATCGTCTATAGCGGCTCATCGTTGTCCTCGCCTCTTCACCTCACAGCAAACCGGTTGTTGCTCTTTCACCATAGAAACTGATCGAAAACTAGCGATGGAAGTTTGATCTGTCAAGGAAGTTCACTTGAAGCTTGTGGAGAATTCATTTGGGTTTGTAGTTTCAAGTCCATCGTTCCATTTAGCGTTACATTTCTGTTGAAATATACACCTCTCGTTGAAGTTTGACTGGAAAGTTTCAGACCAAACAGTGTAGTTTTGAACGCCAATCTGTTTGATTTTGAATTCCGGCGACCAATACCTTTTTCCGGCGAGGTTTCTGTCGCAGACTACAGTTATTGCCATGTCTATTTTCTTCCAGTTTGCTGCGTGATTTCGCAGATTTGAGTCTTTTAAGGAGCTCGTTTGTTAAAACTGTCCGAAGCTCCTTTATTGCTCGTTCCGAGGTTGGAGATTTCCGGCAGGGTTTCCGCTTAAGGTTCTATCCGGCATCAAGTTTTGCTAAGGTTCGTTTTGTTTTAGTTCGAATCGTCAATTTCTGCTTTCAATTTGTTCTATTTGATTATGTTTTTTTTATAAGCTGTTTGACTGAATTTTTCCATTTTTCATTAATATAGTTTAAATTAGTACTGGTGGTTTCCTCATGGCGGGAATAAAATACATAGCTAATGGTGATGTTGAAGTTTTGCTTGCTTTTTTCATTTTTGAATGTTCTGGCATTGAACGCTGCTTGAAGAATCTTAGCATAGGGATGGTTGTGACTTGGAGTGCTAGACTAGTTTAGGGTGATTAGTTATTCATATTGTGAGCACGTGATTTTTACCCTAAGCAAATTATTCCAAAAATGTCAAATAAAATGATTTTACAATTTTAAG
>MU711975.1:2453-24981 GCA_026770625.1 Nicotiana glauca | reverse complement strand
TTTTTTTTTTTGGATTTTTATATAAAACTAAGATCTAGAAGAAGATTTTTGAATTTTCTAAGATTTGAAATTCAAATTATGGATCAGATCTATTGAGAGGATTTTTTGGGGGGAATTTGGAGGCTGAAACTTGTAGAAATTTTTAGGGGGTTTCTAACTTGTTAAACAAGGCAGGTTGATGCCTTTTTATAGGCAAAATTAGGGTGCAGATTTCAGATTCTACTTTTACAAGTTAGTCCTCACCTATTTCTTATTTCACCCCTTATTTTTTGACTTGTGCTACAAGTAACTACCACTAGAATCACTGAAATTCACTTGTATCCCTATCTAGAAGGTTCTAGAGGCTTCTAATTCATGTTACTGCAGGGTTTTTCTTATCTAAAAGTCTATATTACCCTTATTTAAATTCTGAAATTGCTATTTTGGCAAAACATGCCACTTTTGATCCCTAAAATACCCCCAACCACCATTCAGAATTACCCTAGCTAGAACCCCAGCCCCCCTTTTATCCTAATTAGCTATCAGCTATAACCAATTCCCTATGTACTTAGAATTAACTAATAACAAAAAGACAATTGTCTAAACATTGAACCAAACCAAGCTAATTAACTAACTAATATCAAATTACTAATTTAGACAATCAAAACAATTAACTACCATCAATACAAAATATCAACATGAAATCATAACATCAAAATCAGAACATAAATTACCCAAGATTAAGATGGAAATTAACCTAGAAATATTAACTATGGAAACAGAATTGAAGAAAGAGTTTAATGACTTAGAATGAACACACAAACTAAACCTAAAGTATTTTGAATTAAACACATACCTAAGTTCTAACGAAATTGCAGAAAAAATTAAAATAACACAAAGAAAACAACAAGAAATATATTTTGACCACTGCTTCTATAAAGCACTATAATTAACTAATGGAAGAGAAATTGAGGAAGAGGAATAAAGGAAAACTCACATTATGCAATCCTAGAGTTCTGCCGGAGAAACTTCGATTCAATGTTCGACCAATTCCAGGCAGATTCGAGGGAAATCGATTGACAATTTGGGATGAGGGTGGTGAGGCGCATCTATAATGTTGATTTGGAGGGATTTGGACAATATTGAGTCGTGGCTGGAAAACTTTGAACCAGGATTCGAAGAGATTGGTTGAATGTTTGAGGGAAGTTATTTGGATATTTGGAATGGGGGAGGGGGGTGTTGAGGAGGTTTCATGGTGTAATTTTGGGCCTCAAAAGAGTGACCGGCGTTCACCGGCGGCGGTTAGAGTTTGAGTTATTTGAGAGGATTGGGTGGGATTTGAACTGTGGGGATTGGAGGGTTGGAAAGAGGAGGGTTTGGGGAATCTGTGGTGTAATTTTCAGGCGATTTGGACGTTGGCCGCCGCCGCCGGTGATTTTCGACCGGTGGCGATAAGGTGGAAGACGGTGGAGACGATGGGGTATTACAGGTGAAGTGTACGAGGAAGGTGTAAAATATTTTTAGGGTTTGGTATTTTTTAGACAATCTTATTTAATTACCTGGGGTTAATGAGGGCCGTCGGATGAAGGTGAATGGATGGCCAAGATCAAACGACGTCAAAACGACGTCGTTTTGTATATAGAAAAATTGGACCGGGTGAGAATTGAATTGGACTGGATGGGTATAAGTGAATTTGGCCAGGGAAATTTGAATAATATTGGCCCAAATTGGTCTTTTATTAAGACCACTTACCCTCTTTTGTTTTCTTTTAAAAAAAAATGCTTTTCCTTTGTTTTCTTCTTTCTTCTTTTGTTTTAATTTGTATTTTATTATTTTCTGATTTTATTAAAATGCAAANCAAATACAACAGTTGAGCGACCGTGCTAGAACCACGGAATTCGGGAGTGCCTAACACCTTCTCCCGGGTTAACAGAATTCCTTATCCAGATTTCTAGTTCGCAGACTGTAACAGAGTCAAACTTTCCTCGGTTCGGGATTAAACCGGTGACTTGAGACACCATTATATTCTCAAGTGGCGACTCTGAAAAACTTAAATAATAAATCCCGTTCCGACTGTCCTTAAATTGGAAAAACTCCTTCCTTTTATTATATCCCTTCCCGGGGTGTAAATAAATTGCTCGTAAAAAGGAGGTGTGACAACCCGTATTTAGGAAGGTAAGATTAAAAACGCGCCTAAAGTAACTAACGTCTTTTTAACTTTATGGGAGGCTGTGAAATTCGCTAAACGGCACGCCCCAAGTTCTAAGTATTTTTAATCAAGTAATTAATGAGGGCCCCGCAATTTATGGATTTTGTTTAGCGAGGCTCATCTCATTTTTTATTTAAAGGTCAACCTAAAGCAACTAAGATTTTCTATTTATTACTTGTCTCTAAAGGTTAATTAATTTACATTTATAAATTCGGGGCTCGAATTCAAGTCCGAATTCAAACAAAAGGGAAGACCCTTTTAGCTTGAACCCACTACCTAATTCGAAACCCGATTTTATATTTGCCCATTAATCCCCATGTTCCTAGTATGATTTTAAGGGAATTTCATCTTCCAACATTTTTGGGCCTTGAAAATTTGGCCCAGGCCTGTAACACGAAGCTGCCCGGCAACTGGGCTTCAGCATCAGCCCAATAGTGAACATGATCATCTTAGGACTGCCAGGAAGAAACGTTAGCCAGTGGGCTTCGATGCCAGCCCATAAAATTTNCACTTACCCTCTTTTGTTTTCTTTTAAAAAAAAATGCTTTTCCTTTGTTTTCTTCTTTCTTCTTTTGTTTTAATTTGTATTTTATTATTTTCTGATTTTATTAAAATGCAAAAAAAAATTAAAATAAAGCCCTAGTACATTTCAAAGCTAAGCTAATTAATTCCTAAAATTGATTAGAAACTATTTCGTGACGAATTCACAATTAAAATAATAAAAATGCAAAAAGTGAACTATTTTTGTTATTTTCTTTCTATTTTATTTTAAAATAAATTAACCCCTAATTAATCCTAAAATATGAAATTAGATCCTAAATGTGAATGTGTATTTTTTGTATTTTTCATATGAATTAACATGCACAGATAAAATGCAACAATTACCAAAAAATAACACAAAAATTAGCAAAATATTATAAAATAAAGAAAAATCCTTTTGTTTGAATTTTGGGAATAATTTGCTTAGGGCAAAAATCACGTGCTCACAGCAGCAACTAAACTTTCGTACATATAATTCCATCTAGTCGGACAAGCTTTAGGAACCTTTCTTTCTTTAAGGCCAAATTCATCACATTTTTAAAATATTCTCTAAGTCTACTTCTACGGTTTGAATGAAAAAGCCAATTAAGAGTCATGTTAGCCTTTTCAATTTTCAAATTTAAAATTTTCATTCCATCACTGACGATTAAATGGTAAATATGACAAACACATCTAACATGGAAACAATTACTAAATGCAACATTTAGTGTAGTTTTAAGTAAGCCTATAGGGGTTTAGCATGTTGTCTATTAAAGGTAGGGGTTACTACAGGAGGGTCAGGCGGGGCATCAGTTGGCTTATTAACAGGACTAGTAGGTGTATTATCTAAATCCGGTTGTGTTTCATCTAAATCATCATTTTTCTCATCATTTTCAAAGATAGTTTGATTAGGATAAAGAGCATTCATAACTTCTTCATTTAATTGTTGATCTGCTGCAACATCATGGCAAAATTGACTATCAAAAAATCGGAAACAAGGGTTATCACTATCAAGAATAACAGGTGGAGGAGGACGGGTAATAGGTCTGGGTCGGGGAGCCGGGAAAAAAGTAGTAGCTTGGCGACTAGATTCACCAATTTTAGATTTTCCCTTACCCTTACCACAAAATATTTTTTCCAAAGAAAAGTCCATATTAATTATATTTATACTAAATAAAACAAACAAAACNATTTTTGATTGAGGCCATTAGATTGCTAAATTGGAATGACTTATGGTTTCAGTTCAGTTGCAGTACGTCAAATATCCGCTCATATCTGGTATAATGATATTGTCCAGATTTCAAATAGGTGGTAAGGTAAAATAGACTGCTTTAGATCGAACTTCCACATATTGTTAAACATATAGGATCAATTATGACACCAGCTATCAGATCGATTTTGAAATTGCTTAAAGCTTAAGTAATTAATAAATCCATATAACAACAGTGTATAAGCTAACTATCAATTGCTAAATCCATAGAACAACAGTATATAAGCTAATTATCAATTGCAATAACAAAGCCTACTAATTAACTTAATAATGACTCCTGAAAAACATATTACAAACGATGCTCCTATTAACTCCTTATAATAGCATTGATTACTCAGTTACTGATCCCAGATGCATGTTTATGACTTCCACATCAGTTTTATATTCAAAGAATAATCGAATCAGAACTAATACTAGAGGACAATCATCAACCAAAATCTCAAATAGTTCAAAGTCTGTCCATATTTAATTATACAGTCCATAGTTCAGAAATATATTAATTACAAATGAAACAAAACTATTCTAAAACTACAGTAGAATCAGTAGAACAACTGGAAACAAACGATACTGCAACTTCATTTCATTTTCAGCTGGAAGTCTAAATGAATTTCATAATGTACCTGGATATTAAATCACAGCAAGAAGAAATAGGAGTCAGCAGGAGCAGATGACTAATGGCAGGCTCAAATAACAAGTCACAGCAGCAGGAAAATAATCAGCTATTTCAACTTGAAGCCTCAGCCACGAAAATAGCAAATTGACCCAGAATTGACTCTAGTAGACCAGTTTTAACTTGAAATTAATCCAGGGATCTCTATCAAACTTCAGCAATCAAACTCTAAGCTAAAGGATGCAAAATCAAATACTACAACTTGAAATTAAACCAAAATCTCAATAGAAAACTATTTTTTGAGTTTTTTTGGAGCTTTGCTAATTTTTTTTTTGGTTTTTCTGCAGATTTCAGATCTAGGATCGAGCTTTGGAACTCTAGAAGTTCAGTTTTTTTTTTCGAATTTGAAATTCAAATCTCTAAGGCTAAACTTGCTGAAAAATGCTTTTGGAGGGAAATTTGGAGGCTGGGAGGTTTTGGAATTTTTAGGGGTGTCCAAAACTTATTAAACAAGGCAGGTTGATGCCTTTTTATAGGCAAAATTAGGGTGCAGATTTCAGATTCTACTTTTACAAGTTAGTCCTCACCTATTTCTTATTTCACCCCTTATTTTTTGACTTGTGCTACAAGTAACTACCACTAGAATCACTGAAATTCACTTGTATCCCTATCTAGAAGGTTCTAGAGGCTTCTAATTCATGTTACTGCAGGGTTTTTCTTATCTAAAAGTCTATATTACCCTTATTTAAATTCTGAAATTGCTATTTTGGCAAAACATGCCACTTTTGATCCCTAAAATACCCCCAACCACCATTCAGAATTACCCTAGCTAGAACCCCAGCCCCCCTTTTATCCTAATTAGCTATCAGCTATAACCAATTCCCTATGTACTTAGAATTAACTAATAACAAAAAGACAATTGTCTAAACATTGAACCAAACCAAGCTAATTAACTAACTAATATCAAATTACTAATTTAGACAATCAAAACAATTAACTACCATCAATACAAAATATCAACATGAAATCATAACATCAAAATCAGAACATAAATTACCCAAGATTAAGATGGAAATTAACCTAGAAATATTAACTATGGAAACAGAATTGAAGAAAGAGTTTAATGACTTAGAATGAACACACAAACTAAACCTAAAGTATTTTGAATTAAACACATACCTAAGTTCTAACGAAATTGCAGAAAAAATTAAAATAACACAAAGAAAACAACAAGAAATATATTTTGACCACTGCTTCTATAAAGCACTATAATTAACTAATGGAAGAGAAATTGAGGAAGAGGAATAAAGGAAAACTCACATTATGCAATCCTAGAGTTCTGCCGGAGAAACTTCGATTCAATGTTCGACCAATTCCAGGCAGATTCGAGGGAAATCGATTGACAATTTGGGATGAGGGTGGTGAGGCGCATCTATAATGTTGATTTGGAGGGATTTGGACAATATTGAGTCGTGGCTGGAAAACTTTGAACCAGGATTCGAAGAGATTGGTTGAATGTTTGAGGGAAGTTATTTGGATATTTGGAATGGGGGAGGGGGGTGTTGAGGAGGTTTCATGGTGTAATTTTGGGCCTCAAAAGAGTGACCGGCGTTCACCGGCGGCGGTTAGAGTTTGAGTTATTTGAGAGGATTGGGTGGGATTTGAACTGTGGGGATTGGAGGGTTGGAAAGAGGAGGGTTTGGGGAATCTGTGGTGTAATTTTCAGGCGATTTGGACGTTGGCCGCCGCCGCCGGTGATTTTCGACCGGTGGCGATAAGGTGGAAGACGGTGGAGACGATGGGGTATTACAGGTGAAGTGTACGAGGAAGGTGTAAAATATTTTTAGGGTTTGGTATTTTTTAGACAATCTTATTTAATTACCTGGGGTTAATGAGGGCCGTCGGATGAAGGTGAATGGATGGCCAAGATCAAACGACGTCAAAACGACGTCGTTTTGTATATAGAAAAATTGGACCGGGTGAGAATTGAATTGGACTGGATGGGTATAAGTGAATTTGGCCAGGGAAATTTGAATAATATTGGCCCAAATTGGTCTTTTATTAAGACCACTTACCCTCTTTTGTTTTCTTTTAAAAAAAAATGCTTTTCCTTTGTTTTCTTCTTTCTTCTTTTGTTTTAATTTGTATTTTATTATTTTCTGATTTTATTAAAATGCAAAAAAAAATTAAAATAAAGCCCTAGTACATTTCAAAGCTAAGCTAATTAATTCCTAAAATTGATTAGAAACTATTTCGTGACGAATTCACAATTAAAATAATAAAAATGCAAAAAGTGAACTATTTTTGTTATTTTCTTTCTATTTTATTTTAAAATAAATTAACCCCTAATTAATCCTAAAATATGAAATTAGATCCTAAATGTGAATGTGTATTTTTTGTATTTTTCATATGAATTAACATGCACAGATAAAATGCAACAATTACCAAAAAATAACACAAAAATTAGCAAAATATTATAAAATAAAGAAAAATCCTTTTGTTTGAATTTTGGGAATAATTTGCTTAGGGCAAAAATCACGTGCTCACAGCAGCAACTAAACTTTCGTACATATAATTCCATCTAGTCGGACAAGCTTTAGGAACCTTTCTTTCTTTAAGGCCAAATTCATCACATTTTTAAAATATTCTCTAAGTCTACTTCTACGGTTTGAATGAAAAAGCCAATTAAGAGTCATGTTAGCCTTTTCAATTTTCAAATTTAAAATTTTCATTCCATCACTGACGATTAAATGGTAAATATGACAAACACATCTAACATGGAAACAATTACTAAATGCAACATTTAGTGTAGTTTTAAGTAAGCCTATAGGGGTTTAGCATGTTGTCTATTAAAGGTAGGGGTTACTACAGGAGGGTCAGGCGGGGCATCAGTTGGCTTATTAACAGGACTAGTAGGTGTATTATCTAAATCCGGTTGTGTTTCATCTAAATCATCATTTTTCTCATCATTTTCAAAGATAGTTTGATTAGGATAAAGAGCATTCATAACTTCTTCATTTAATTGTTGATCTGCTGCAACATCATGGCAAAATTGACTATCAAAAAATCGGAAACAAGGGTTATCACTATCAAGAATAACAGGTGGAGGAGGACGGGTAATAGGTCTGGGTCGGGGAGCCGGGAAAAAAGTAGTAGCTTGGCGACTAGATTCACCAATTTTAGATTTTCCCTTACCCTTACCACAAAATATTTTTTCCAAAGAAAAGTCCATATTAATTATATTTATACTAAATAAAACAAACAAAACTATAATATTAAAACTTAAGAGTTGGAACGAGTTTACCGAATTGATGAACAACTTCTTGAAAATTGAATATCGTTGAAGACTTGAATACTTCAATTCACCAACTTCACAATTTTTCACGAATTTGCAATAATAAAGTAAGTAATTATAGAAGAAAATTAGAGAGATATTGATGAATTTGTGAGTAAAAATGAAAAAATGAAGGGGTATTTATAGTTGAGAATTGAGAAAAAGTATAATTATATAAAGTTTGGGGTTAAAACAAAGTTTGGGGGTCAAATGGCTATTCTTTAAAGCCCCAAACGGTTGGAAATTGAAGGCCAAACGACTAGATTTTTAAAATCTAACCGTTGGTCATTTTAAATTTTTTTTTAAAAAAATAGTCATTGGGCCCGGTTGAACCGGTCCTGGGCTCGCGAGCTAATTGGGTTGAACCGGTCCGCTATGGGCTTATGCACCGTTAGGCCCGGGATCGTTAAGACTGGCCCGTTTGGCCCGCGGTCTCGGGCCGGTCCCGGCCCAACCCGGCCCACAGTACACCCTTATAATGTGGCTAACATTGATATGAGGAGCTTGTTCCAGAGCAGCAGCTGAGCTTAATTGCTTACACAGTAGAAATGTACTATAACTTCATTTTCTAATGATTGGAGGTTGTGTCACGACCCGAAATCCCCACCCTCGGGAGTCATGATGGCGCCTACTCCTAGAAGTTAGGCAAGCCAAGAACAGTTATCCTAACTCATTTTTATACATGATTAAACAAGTTTAATTATAGATGAATAAGCAATCAAAATACTGCGATTAATAAAAGATAGCGGAAGTCTGAACTGAAAATATAGCAACAACGTCTAAATATCAATACAAGTCTCTACCCAGCACCTGGTGTCACAACATTTCACGGACCATCTAGGAATGCTAAATACAAAGTCTGGAACAAAATAATAAAACTTTGTCTCGGTACAAGGGAAACATGGCAGAAAGGGAATAAAGAGATGCCGGCCCTGCGGACGCCTGCAGAACTACCTCGGGATCTCGTGGACTGAAGGACTACTCCCTGGCTATTGCGACGCACCGTAAGTTGCTCCGACACCTGGATCTGTGCAAAAGAACACATAGTGTAGCATCAGCACAACCGACCCCATATGCTGGTAAGTGCCTGGCCTAACTCCGACGAGGTAGTGACGAGGCTAGGACCGGATTCCAGATAAACCTGTGTAGATATATATGTATATACAATACAACGAAGAGGCAACATAAATAAATAATTAAAACTGGGGGAGGGAACATGCTTCAGGGGTAACAGAGATAAATAGAATATCAGAAATAATAAAGGAGAAATCTACAGTCTAGCTTCTAACACGGAAATAAGGAATGAAGATAATTTTTCATGTTCAGCTCATCTTGTTGCATGCATGCAACCCGATCTCATTTCTCGTAACTCGTGGTAGGCGTACCACCCGCTCCCATTTTATAAAATCTTGTGGTAGGCGTACCACCCACTCTCATTTTATCAATCTTGTGGTAGGCGTACCACCTGCTCCCATTTCATCAATATTATGGTAGACATACCACCCGCTCCCATTGCATCAATATGGTAGGCGTACCACCCGCTCCCATTTCCTCAATCACTTGTGGTAGGCGTACCACCTGCTCCTATTTCCTCAATCACTTGTGGTAGGCGTACCACCTGCTCCCATTTCAATCCAACACAACATAACAAAATAATCCCGGCTAGGGGACAACCATATAATAACTTCCCGGCAAGGGAACAACAATATGATAACTTCCCAGCAAGGGAACAACAATATAATAAATTCCTGGTAAGGGAACAAAATATCAAATCAAATGTCCAGGTAAGGGAGAGTCAGCTATAACCAACCTTATTCAACTTCTACTTGACACAATTAACACCAATACTCAGTCATAACTAAAATCCACGGGAATAAACTAAATCCTTGTTCAGTGTCGAGAATCATCAATCAAGCTTTCATAGAATCCATTAAGAATACAAGAATTATCAATTTAAGACCCACGGTCATGCTCGACACTAACGTATAGATACTCATCATCATGCCTATACATCGTACTCGACACAAGGAAAATAGCAAATAAGACTCAACTCCTAATCCCTCAAGCTAAGGTTAGACCGGACACTTACCTCGATGCCTTAAAGTCAACTCAAGTCTCAATTATAACTTTACCCCTCGATTCCACCACCAATCCGCTCGAATCTAATCACAAGTTACTTGATTACATCAATAAACGCTAAATGAATCAACTTGAATGCATAAAAATAAATTTCCCAAAGTTTTACCCAAAAATTCTAAAATCACCCCCGGGTCCACATGGTCAAAACACGAGGTTCAAACCAAAATCCGATAATCCATTCCCCCATGAAACCAACTACATAATTTATTTTGAAATCGGACCTCAAATTGAGGTCCAAATCTCCAATTTTTGAAAAACCTAGGTTCTACCCAAAATACCCAATTTCCCCACGAAAATCTTTGATTTGAAGTCGAAATTATGTTAAAATATGTTAAGGAGTGAAGAAAATAAGTTAGAAATCACTTACCAATCGTTTTGGAGAAGAAGGGTTGTTTGAAAAATCGCCTCTTATGTTTTGGGTTTCTGAAAAGTGTGAAATAATTTAAATTCCCATTTATTTATACCCATCTGAAGCTCCCTGTGCGGACCGCGCAAAAAGGACCACGGCCGCACAGGCCTCCTTGAAGACCTGCGGATCTTAGCCCCGTGCGGACCGCACAAAGCCGACCGCTGCTGCACAGCATCCACCGCGGCCGTGCTGGCCCTCTGCGGCCGCACGCAATTTCTCAGAGACCTGCAATATTTCCTGAACCTGCAACATCTGATCTTTTAAGTCTAAGGCATCCCGGAACCTACTCGAAAATCACTCGAGCCCTCGAAACTCCAACCTAAGTATACACACTACCTCAAAAATATCCTACGAACATATTCGTGTGATCAAATCACCAATATAACATCATAGACATCAAATTAAGCCTCAAAATCCATGATTTCTTCCAAATTTTATAAAACATCAAACTTTCCATTTTAAGTCCGAACCACGTCAAACGACGTCCGTTTTCAGCCAAACTTTAAAGAAAGTGCTTAAACTATAAATAAAACCTGTACTGGGTGCCAGAACCAAATTACGGGCTCGATACCAACACGTTCTAATCAAATTTCATTTTCAAATTTCTTAAATATTTTCAGAAAACTATTTTACTCAAAAATTTATTTCTCGGGCTTGGGACCTCGAAATTCATTTTTGGGGAGACGTCCAAGTCCTATATTTTCTTACGGACCCTCCGGGACCGTCAAATCATGGGTCCGGGTCTGTTTATTTAAAATATTGACTGAAGTCAAGTTTATTCATTTTAACACCAAAATTTAACATATTTCATAGAATTTTATATTTAAGCTTTCCGGCTACGCGTCCGGACTGCACATGCAAATCGAGGCAACCCTAAATGAGATTTTCAAGGCCTCGGAAGTGCAGAGTGAATAAGAAAACAAGATTGCATCCCTAAATAAGGAGATGATATACTTGGGAGGTCTTTGGAATTTCAACAATCTGTGTATTAATGAAAATGCTGTTTTAGTTTAAGCTCTTATTTATCTCTTAACACTTAGGGGTCGTTTGGTAGGATGTATTAGGTAAAATAATGCATGCATTAGCTTTGTGTATTAGTAATACTTTGTTTAGTACCGTTTTGAACTTATGCATTAGTTATGCAAGTATTAGTTATACACCCTGTTTGGTATTATCTAATGCATAACTAATGCATAAGAAACCATGGTTAGTATTAATAATGCAATGGGTTTTAATGCATGCATTAACTTAGTTAAAGATAAAATTATCCTTCAAAATTTATGCTTGATTAAAATATAATATTATATTAATGCAAGTTTGAAATATCCAAGCAAATGAGAAATAAAATTATATCCATAGTAAATACTCACTCCGTTTCAATTTATGTAAACCCATTTGACTGGGCACGAAGTTTAAGAAAAGAGAGAAGACTTTTGAACTTGTGGTGTAAAATGAGGCACAAATATTTTGTGTGGCTATAAATCATTGCATAAAGGTAAATTATTTCCAAATAAGGAAAGAGGTCAGTCTTTTTAGCACGGACCAAAAAGGAAATAAGTTCACATAAATTGAAACGGAGGAAGTAAATAAATACTTAGCATATTTTCTTTTTTATACATAAATATTAAGTTCTATGCTATAATAAAGTTAGACAAATCAAATATTTTTATAAACCTTTTTCATATAAAAACATTCCTCAACATATGTATCTTTTAAAAAGATATAGTGATGGACTGGTTATGAGGGTATTTTTGTAAATAAATAATTCTTTTATGAATTATGCAATGCTTCAATATATTAAACCAAACAATGGATAAGGAAAATGTAAGCATAAATAATGCTAGCATAATTAATGCAAGCATAGCATATACCAACATTACTAATACATCATGTTCAACATTATTCTTATATACTCTATTAAATGACTCCTTAGGTTTTTTTTTATCTTCATATTTTACACAATTGTTAGGCAGGTTGAGTTTGGGCTGGTTCCAATATCCTTGGGGGGGGGGGGGTTTAGGAACAAGTTATGCAGGGACGGACTACTTAGTAGGTATTAACTAGTTATGCACAGATTGTAATGCAATAATTATTTTTTATTAAATTTTTGGTTTGTGACATTAAAATTGGTGTATGTATAATTTGTTTGATTCTAAATTGTATACAAATTTCCTTACAATTATGCCCCCCCTCTTTCTCTCTAAAGCTTCTCTCTCTGTCTCTGTCTCTCCCTCTAAAGCCTTTTAATGCAATGCTTTGAATGAGTGAAATTTTAGCTGGACCGTCAAAGGTAATGAAATCATCTACTGTGGCCCACTGAAAGTGAATCAAGAAAACGTATATACCCTACAGCAGGAATAAAAGCTTTTCTTTTGAAAATTTCGATTAGGACACTGAATTTAGTTTTCTACTTAGCAAACTAAAATTCATTTTTTTATTTTGCCAAAGGAAAATGATGAAATACATGAACAAGTTGTCAGTTTTGCTTCAGGCTGTCGAGTATATTTTTGAGAGAAATAATCACTCTATGGCCACTCGGATAATTGCCCCACTTTACACAAGCTATCCATTTTAGCCTTTATTAGCAATTTAATATCAACTTATAGTCAAAACCCTAAAATTCTATTTTTTTTCTCTCTTTCAGCTGCCTACTTCTCCTCTCTCTCTCTCCTCATCTTCTCCCTTCTTCAACCTACCAGTGACTTCCATCTTTTCCCTCCCTTCTTATCTTCTCCCCTTTTCACTCCTCACTTTTTTTCTTTTCTTCTCTTTCACTATAAAGACACCAACACACCAGTTTTTTTTATTTATTTACAATTCCTCCTCCTTCGCTTAGATGAAATAATACTATCATCTTTGTGTAATTTTTGGCCAAATTTTGACGGTGGTTGCCGTCTTCTTCTCTTTCTGTCCACTTTCAGATATGGTATTGCATGACACTTTTTTGGATGAATTTTATGAGAAGATGAAAGATGGAGGAAATGATACGGTCACTGTTGGAGAAGAATTTTTCCGTCAAGTTGGTTGTCCTCCACTACTGCCAATGCTCCTTTTATTTATATATCGTATAATTAATCATAATTGTATATATGTGTATAATAATTGTGTATACATTTTACACTGATAATACATTTATTATACACTTATTATATAAAATTGGACATGAAATCTATGGCTATGGTGAGTATTGACAATATTATATATAATGTGATAATTATGTAGGCACATTTGTATGAAAAGGTGTATTTATACTGATAGAATATTGTAACAGCCCAGTTAGTCATTTTGTATATTGTAGCTCCATTTCCTTATTTATTGCCTTTTCTATGTTCATTTATGGTTATATGACTTGTCGGGATGGTTAGATTGGTTTCGAAGTGAATTGGGACACTTAGTTTTAAGGTTGGAAGCTTAAGTTGAAAGAGTTGACCAGAGTTTGACTTGTGTGCAAACGACCCCGGAATAAAATTTTAATAGTTTCAATAGTTTCGTGCGGTAATTTTGGACTTAGGAGTATATCCGGATGTTGATTCGGAGGTCCATAGGTTGATTTGGTGCTTTTTTGGCGAAAGTTGGAAAGTTGAAGGTTGAGAGGTTTGACAGAGAGTTGAATTTATTGATAACAGGCTCGGATTGTGATTTAGAGAGTTGGTGTAGGTCTGTTATGTCATTTGGGATTTGCATGAAATATTTGATGTCATTCGGAATTATTTAGGCTTGTTCGATGCAAGTTTTGAATTTAGAAATGTTCATTAGTTCATTAGGCTTGAATTGGGGTGTGGGAATCACATTCCCTTTAAATTCTCCTCGAGAGAGGAGAAAGAAAAACTTTTTTCTATTGTCAGTGAATACGTGGACAAATTACCCGACGAATAATAGGTTACCCACACCCCAGGCAGAGTTAGTGAGTCGTGTAATAGGCAACCATTTTGCACGGTTCGGGGGGCACTTAAGCCTCGGGAGCCAAAACAAACACGCCTGCTACCTACTATACTGGACCTTTGACTAGGCATTCTACCTTTGTCGAATCGGAACCAACACTACTGTATTGCTCTCGAACAGTTGAGCAGCTGCCGACCAACAACTTTCGTGCACAGTATAGATTCATTCTTTGTACCTGGTCTAGCCTCAAAACCCTTCGCGGGTTGGTAAGAATTCAGTCTTGTTTGGTAAGAGAGAATCAATGTTATAAATAGCGCACGCCTCAGCGCTAATAGCGTGAGGCGAGGCGATGCGAGCAGGCGAGCAGCCTGCGCTATTTTGGCTCTGTTGCATTGCGATTATAAAAGGCGAGAGCCTCTGCTTGTATAGCGAGAGGCGAGCTGTGGCATCGCTTTTTGAAAAAAAGAAAGAAAAATACATAGATTAAGGCTTAAAACATTAGGGCTTGCAGTAATTTCACGTTTCTTTCTTCTTCGACCTTCAAACTACAGAGGACCCAAGTCCACCCACCCTAGGTAGGCTTCTCTTCTTCTTTCTCCTCTGTTTCTTTCTTTCTTTTCCTTCTTCTTCTATTCTTCTTTCTATTTTTTTGCTCTGTTTTTTGTCGAGCAACAGTACAGAACAGAGGGTATGTCTGTTGCTCTATTTTTTTTCTTCTGATCTTCTCTTCTACTTTTTATTTTTTTGCTCTATTTTTTGTCGAGTAACAGTTCAGCAAAAATAGGACAGAGAGCCTGCTTATGCTCTGTTTTTTTTGTTCTTCTTCTTTCTTCTTCTGGTCTTCTATTTTATTTTGCTCTGTTTCTTATTGAGCAACAGTACTGCACCCTGTTTTTGCATAGGCATAAACAAAGAACTTCTTCAAAACTTCAAACCTGAAATTTCCTCCGTTTTCAGTTATAGAGTAGCATTGATTGCATATTGTGAATTGATATATTTATTAATATATTAATGTTATTGAGTTTTTAGTGATACATATAATATTTTATTTTTTTGTATAAATTATCGCTTCGCATAAAAAAGGCGAGCGCTTCGCTACGCGCCTCTAGCCTCAGTGAAGCGGGCCCTCGTCATTATTTATTGCCACACGTTATCCGAAACACGACAGAATTGGACAAAGAAAAGATCATCTGTATAATGGAGTTCGTCATTTATTGATGGATTTTTCGAGATTTTTCTTTCTTAGAATTGGAAGAAAAAGATTGAAATGACTGTTCCAAATTTCACCTATACCTTTCTTTGAGATTTAAACGAAAAAAAAAATTCTTTTCTTATGAAATATTTATTATTCATTGATAGATCTAAAGCTTGGCGCACAAGGCCCTTAGTCTTACCTCATGTAGTTTCTGCTTTTTTGTTGGCTTGGCGGTGCTTTCCTTCCTCTGTGGAGAGAAGACAGAAAAGGTTGTTTCCGCACTTTACGTCTATCGTGTATTCCTCCTTATATCTTCTGTAATAACGAGAGGGATGGGGTCCCCTCTAATACTTTTTCATATATTCCCCTTCCAAAGATGCTTTCTCAAGCCTTTTTCCCTCATCCCTTTTAGTTTGGGGACAGACAAGTACTTCGTCTCGAGTAGGACACCGGTGGTCTCTACATTCTCCTATCTAATTTTGAAATCTACTTGTTTTGATATTGTTTGGTATGATTTAAGGATTCAGGTAGGTTCGTGTTATCTTTTGGGATTGGTTGGTATGTTGGAAGGGGTCTCGAGGGCCCATGTGTGTTTCGGGTTGAGTTCGGACCAATTGGAGGCTTTAAGGAATGGCTGAAATCTGCTGAGGCCTGGTGCTTTCACACATGCAATGTTTGGGCCGCAGGTGCGACGCCGCAAAAGCGGCTGATTGGTAGCAGATACGAGTTTTGGCTAGGGGAGCTGGGATAGGATCCTATCCAGTAATGTATTGTCCAGTATTTCTCAATGGCTTTTTGGATGCATGCCACATGTATAGACGGAGGTTCAAAGGCTTGGATATAGTTTGTACTTGTATTTCTTTTTTTCTATTTACTTTATCAAACAAATATACTACTTTAAAAAGTAAAAAATAAAAAAGGCAGGAAATTCTACACTGTTTTCTCCATCTTGGTATTCTTTCACAAAGTGGCATTATTCTAGAGACTCCATTAATTTTTTTTTAAATTCTAAGTGAATGTCCAATAAAACTTGGCAATTTAAAAAATAAAAGATGGGAGTTTGGGTATTTCAAATTAGAATAACGGGAAAGTGTAGTGAATTTTTTAAATAAAAGTTCTCCATTGTCTATATGTGAAAGTGTCACGATCCCAATCCCGATCGTGATGGCGCCCAACATAATTTCTAGGCAAGCCCGACCATTTGAACACTCTCGACCCAAGTATGAAAATCCGTTACCAATTAATAGAGTTAATTTAGCAGTTAACAAGGTTTCCAACCCCATAATAAATAGAAGCAATATGGAAAAACCATCACAACTATCAAAACAACTCCCAACAGATCTGGGGTCACGAGTCTAGAGCCTCTAAATACAACTGAGTACCAAATCTACACATAAAAGAGTCTAGGATGCGGAAACAAAAGGGATAAGGGGAGAAGTCGGGTTCTGCGGGCGCCAAATAGCTACCTCGACAACTCCGGGAAAAATCTATAAGCAGCCAATAACTTTACTGAGCCTCCGGGATACCTGTATCTGCACACATGGTGCAGGGAGTAAAGTGAGTACTCCAACTGAGTGAGTAATAAACATATATAATGGCTGAGGATAAGAAATCACGAAATATTACAATGTACATCTATAACTGGCAATCCAGCACATTTAACGGTGAAATAGCAGCAGATCAATGACAGGTAAAACAAATAAATATCAGTGCATGAACGCAATGCAATGCATATGACCGCTGCGGTGCGAAACCCGATCCATTTGGGTACCCGCGCTCACTGTGGGGGTTCAGACTCCGCAGAGGCTCCTACAGCCCAAGTGCAATATCAACGTAACATCGCTGCGACGTGCAGCCCGATCCATACTCAGTCCAGAATATGCACGTAAGCCACTCGGGCAATATTAAAGTAATAGCTCTCAGCTCAAAACGTCAGAAAGTGTATTTTAAGTTTCAAATCTTAGAAATATGGCTGAACATTTCAAAACAGTGTTTAAACTTAGGACTGAAATCATTTAACATGCCAAGTAATATGGAAACAGTGATAATAATCCCTGGAGGATTCAAACGATACGGAGGAATGGAGATGGGCTGAGTGCTCGGCACCAGATCAAAACCAAAATCTATGTCTCTGTCCGGTGGCATGCCCGGCAGGTCCGCTGGAAACACATCAGAAAAATCCCTCACCACGGGAACAGAATCAAGACTAGGAGTCTTAGCTCCAACATCTCTCACAAAATCCAAATACGATAGACAACCTTTCCCACTATCCGCTGGGCCTTTAGGAAGGAAATCACCCTGCTAGGAACATAATCAGTCATACCACGCCACTCAATCCTCGGAACACCCGGAATAGCCAACGTAACTGTCTTGGCATGACAGTCCAGAATAGCATGGCACAGAGATAGCCAGTCCATACCCAGAATAACATCAAAATCTGACATGATCAATAGCAATAAGTCAACTCGGGTCTCCAAACCCCCAATAGTCACCAGACAAGATCGATATACATGATCTACAATAATAGTATCACCCATCGGGGTAGATACGTAAACAGGAAAAGAAAGACACCCTCGGGTCATACCCAGGTGATGAGCAAAATATGAAGATACATAGGAATAAGTAGATCCGGGATCAAACAAGATAGAGGCATCCCTGTGGCAGACTGAGATAATACCTGTGATAACAGCATCTGATGCAATGGCGTCCCTCCTGTCTGGTAGAGCATAGAATCGAGCTTGACTACCGCCAATCCGACCCCCACCCCTGGGGAGGCCCCTGGCTACCTGGCCTCCACCCTTAGCTGACTGGGTGGGTGCTGAAGAAACAGGAGCAGAAGATGAGGGCTGATCCCTCTGCTGAGGCTGACTACCACGAAGCCGAGGACATTGCCTTCTCATATGACCCAACTCACCGCACTCGTAGCAACTACCCGGCGCTGGAGAAGGGGACTGAAGGGAACCCCTCGCTGCTGAAGAACCCTGGGCTGAAGAGGCCGGAGTAGAGCTCTGTGCTGGGAGGGCACTAAGTGAAGACTGGCCCTGCTGAAATCGTTGATGACCACAACCTGAAGAAGCCCCACTATACTCTGGACGACCTGACTAAGGAGGCCTCAAGGAACGACCTCTGCCACGCTGGAACTGACCCCTAGACGGAGCACCACTGAAGCCACCTGAACCTCGAGGCCTCTTGGCCTCCCTCTCCTCACGCTCCCTACGGCGAGCCGTCTCGATCTCTCGAGCCATGTTAACTACCTCCTCAAACGAGGCACCCATAATCCTCTCTCTGGTCATCAAAATGCGAAGTGAATAGTTGAGGCCATCCACGAACCTCCTAATCCTCTCCCGATCTGTTGGGATCATCCAAGTAGCATGCCGAGCTAACTGCGTAAACCTCATCTCATACTGGGTCACAGACATATCCCCCTGAACCAACCACTCAAACTGACGATGCAGCTCCTCCCTACAAGACTGCGGTACGTACTTCTCCAGAAAGAGAGTGGAGAACTGCTTCAATGTAAGGGGCGCTGCTCCAACAGGCCTACGCCTCTCAAGCTCCTCCCACCAGGTAAATGCAGCCCCTGAGAACTGGAAGGTAGTAAATGCCACCCCACTCGACTCTAAGATCTCTACGGTGCGAAGCATATGCTGACACTTATCTAGAAAACCCTGGACATCCTCGCCCTCGGCACCACTGAACGTCGGAGGCTGAAGTCTACCAAATCTCTCAAGACGACGCTGCTCATCATCTGGCATAACTGGAACCACATAGTCTGGAACTGGTGCAACCGGTGCTGCTGGTGCTGCTGGTGCTGCTGGTGCAACCGGCTGAGCTGGAACTGCTCTCGGTGTCTGCAATCCCTGAACAACCTGTAAGGCATACGAGTGGCTGGGGTCTGACTACCTCCCCCTACCTGCGATGTAGCTGCTGTAGTAGTGGCTAAGACTACCTGAGCTAGGAAAGTGCAAACGGATAGTATCTGAGCCAAGGTCTCCTGGAGACCTGGAATCACAATGGGCACTGTTGGTGCCTGCACAGGTGCTGCTGGAGTATCAACTACTGGAGTCTGGCCCTGAGCTGGGGCAATTGGTGGGTCAGCAGGTGCTTCCCCCGCTGCTCTGCCTCGACCACGACCACGACCGCGTCCACGGCCTCCAGTGGGTGGTACTGGTGGTCGTCCGTCATGTCCAGTAGCACGAGTTCTCGCCATCTGTGAGAGAATAGAATAAAGAAGTTTAGTTCTCAAATCAACAAAGCCGCGCGACAAGAATTTCAAGAATATGAAGTTTTCCTAAAGGTTCTGCAGCCTCTCGAGGAGAAATATAGGTGTCCCCGTACCGCTCCGCGAGACTCTACTAAACCAGCTCATGACTCGTGAGGCCTAGTAACCTGGGCTCTGATACCAACTTGTCACGACCCCAATCCCAGTCGTGATGGCGCCCAACATAATTGCTAGGCAAGCCCGACCATTTGAACACTCTTGACCCAATTACGAAAACCCGTTACCAATTAATAGAGTTAATTTAGCAGTTAACAAGGTTTCCAACCCTATAATAAATAGAAGCAATACGAAAAAACCATAACAACTATCAAAACAACTCCCAACAGATCTAGGGTCACGAGTCTAGAGCCTCTAAATACAACTGAGTATCAAATATACACATAAAAGAGTCTAGGATGCGGAAACAAAAGGGATAAGGGGAGAAGTCGGGTCCTGCGGATGCCAGGCAGCTACCTCGATAACTCCGAGATAAATCTGTAAGCAGCCAATAACTCTACTGAGCCTCCGGATACCAGTATCTGCATACATAGTGCAGTGAGTAAAGTGAGTACTCCAACTCAGTGAGTAATAAACATATATAATGGCTGAGGATAAGAAATCACGAAATAATACAATGTACAGCTATAACTGGCAATCCAGCACATTTAACGGTGAAATAGCAGTAGATCAATGATAGGTAAAACAAATAAATATCAATGCATGAATGCAATGCAATGCATATGACCGCTGCGATGCGCATCCCGATCCATTTGGGTACCCGCGCTCACTGTGGGGGTTCAGACTCCGCATGGGCTCCTACAGCCCAAGCGCAATATCTATATAACATCGCTGCGGTGTGTAGCCCAATCCATACTAGGTCCAGAATATGCATGTAAGACACTCGGGCAATATTAAAGTAATAGCTCTCAACTCAAAACATTAGAAAATGTAGTTTAAGTTTCAAATCTTAGAAATATGGCTGAACATTTCAAAACAGTGTTTAAACTCAGGACTGAAATCATTTAACGTGCCAAGTAATATGGAAACAGTGATAATAATCCCTGGAGGATTCAAACGATCGGTACAAAGCCCAATTATATCCATAAAATCCAAGTAGGATGATTATCAAACGATTTCTAGTCAAGAACACAATATATAAATCACTCGGGACAGACTAAATCACAAATCCCCAATCACAAACGACCGCGCACTCGTCATAGAGTACGTGTCTCGCCTCAATACAGCGTCACGATGTGATATTTCGGGGTTTCAAACCCTCAGGTCATCATCCACATCTATTACTCACCTCAAGCCGACCACAAATCTAGCTCGCTATGCCTTTTCCTCTCGAATCAACCTCCTAGCGCACCGAATATGATCAAAACCATAAGGAATACATTACAATAGGCCAAAGAAACATAACCCAATCGAAGAGACTCGAAAAGCATCGAAAATCACGAAGTTGGCAAAACCCGAGCCCCAATTCCACTTCTCAAAAAATTATGAAATTTATATCACCGGATTACTCGTCTCGCCACGAGTCTATACATATCAAATTTACCAAAATCGGAGTCCATTTGGCCCTCCAAATTCCATTTTTAACTTATGATTTCTCAAGCCCTAACTTACCCCCTTTTTGATGAATTTCCACCAGTTACATGTTAATTCTACCATAAACTTGAATAATTAGGCCAAGGGACTTACCTCCAATCGATTCCCAGTCAAAACTCTCAAAAATACTCGCCTAAAGCTCTCAAGGTCGCTCAACAATGGTGGAAAATATCCCATGCTCGCTTATGAAATATAACATTTAAACCCTTCTGCCCAGTCGACTTTCGCTTCTGCGGTCACTATTCCGCTTATGCGGGACCGTTTCTGCGGCCAAAATCCCGCTTTTGTGGATTACCATTAAAAATCCAACTTCTGATTTTGCGGCTTCAACTCCGCTTCTGCGGAACACCAAAACTGCTTCTGCGGTTAAACGTCCGCTCCTGCAGACCCGCTGATGCGAACCTCCTTCCGCTTTTGCGGAACCACCTTACCAGACAACGGACCACTTCTGCGACCTATAACCCACTTCTGCGGAACCGCTTCTATGGTCCATTTTCGCAGAAGCGGAAATACCAGATACCAGCAATATGAACCTGCAACAAACTTCAAAAACTCTCCGTTTAACCACCCAAACTCAACCCGAGGCCCCCATGACCTCAACCAAAAATACCAACACATCCTAAAACCTCATTCAAACTTGTTCCAATCCTCAAAACACATCAAACAACGCTAAAACCATCAAATCACATCGGATTCAAGCCTAAGTTTCTTAAAAACTCCCGAATTACGCATTCGATCAAAAACTCGACTAAAACACCTCCGAATGACCTAAAATTTTGCACACATATCCAAAATTACCTAACGGAGCTACTGTAACTCTAGAAATTCTATTCCAACCCTCGAATCAAAATCTCACCTATCAACCGAAATTCGCCAAAATACTAACTTCGCCAATTCAAGCCTAATTCTACACCGGACCTCCAAAATCACTTCCGATCATACTCCTAAGTAACAAATCACCTCCCGAAGCTTACCGAATCACCGGAATTCACATCCGAGCCCTCTAACTCATAAGTCAACATTCGGTTGACTTTTCCTAACCAAGCTTTCCTTGAAGAGACTAAGTGTCTCATTTCCTATCAAAACTAATCCAATTCAACTCTAACACAA
>MU711974.1:0-23704 GCA_026770625.1 Nicotiana glauca | reverse complement strand
GGTAAGTCCTTTTAGTCAATTGTAAGCGAGCTGTTAGCTAGGTCACAATTGAGTGGCCTTCGTCTAATTACTTCCTTTAAAAATACTTAGATTCTAAGGCGTGCCATCTAGCAAATTTCATGGCCCTCACAAATTACAAACGCGTAGTTGCTTTAGGCGCGTTTTGTTTAATAATATTACCTTCCTAAATTCGGGTGCACATTTATGTGACCCAAATCTAGGTCTTAACGAAGTCGGAATATGTCAAGAGCCACGGGCGTACTGGTACGGCGTGGTTCGAGATACATTTTCACGATGTTGCAATTCTTGTAAAAATAAATATAACAAAAGAGGATTATTAATAAAAGGCACATAAAAATAGAACATGTATGGAAATTAGATAAAATCAAAAACAACAGTTGAGCGACCGTGCTAGAACCACGGAATCCGAAAATACCTAACACCTTCTCCCGGTTTAACAGAATTCCTTATCCGGATTTCTGATTCGCGGACTGTTAACGGAGTCATATTTTCCTCGGTTCGGGATTCAACCGGTGACTTGGGACACCATTAATCTCCCAAGTGGTGACTCTGAATAAATAATAATAAATTCTATTCTGACTGTCCTTTAATTGGAAAAAATTCCTTTATTACGCCCTTCGCGGGGTGTATTAAAACTTCGATAAAAAGGAGGTGTGACAGTTAGTACTCCACTTGCTCCCCATTTAAGCTAAGTACGACTATGTCGCCAAAAGATGAAGCTGAACGAGAGTATATGTCAAAGGTACCATACGCAAATGTTGTTGGTAGCTTAATGTATGCAATGGTCTGTACGAGACCTGACATTTCACAAGCTGTTGGAGTTATTAGAAGATGTATGCATAATCCAGGAAAGGAGCATTGGCAATCTGTGAAGTGGATTATACGATATATTCATAATACTGTAGATGTCGGGTTAGTTTTTGAGTAGGACGACAATCAGTCTGTAGTTGGATATTGTGACTCAGATTTTGCGGGTGATATGGACAAACGAAGATCAACTACTGGTTATGTGTTTACTTTTGCAAAGGCACCAGTTAGTTGGAAGTCTACTTTGCAGTCAACAGTTGCTTTGTCTACAACAGAGGCAGAGTATATGGCTATTACAGAGGCTGTGAAGGAGGCAATTTGGCTTCAAGGATTGCTAAAGGAGCTTGGTGTTGAACAAAAAGGTATCACAATTTTTTGTGATAGTCAAAGTGCTATTCAATTAGCGAAGAACCAAGTTTATCATGCAAGGACGAAGCACATTGATGTTCGGTATCATTTCGTACGAGAAATCATAGAAGAAGGTGGAGTCACAGTGAAGAAAATTCATACTACAGAGAATCTTGCTGATATGCTAACAAAAGTGGTGACTGCGGTCAAGTTTCAATATTGTTTGGATTTGATCAACATTGTTGAACATTGAAGATTGAAGATGAAGACACAACCAAATTTGTTATTGAGAGAAATTGAAGATGTGGAATTTTGCCAAGGTGGAGATTTGTTGAAAATGTCAAGAATCCCACATCGGTGGGTGACACATTTGGTAGGGAATTTTTCCCTATAAAAGAAGGCCTAATGTTTAGGATTTAAACACACCTCTCATTTGCCTTCTTATCTTCTTAAGGCATTTGTATCTTCTCTCTTTAGTATTATTTCACTTGTATTTTGGAGTGAAATAAAATATTGGTTGTGTCCGAGGAGTAGGCAAAATTAGCGGAACCTCGTAAATTCTGGTGTTCCTTTTATTATTATTTTATTATCTTATTTATTATTTGGTGGCTGCCATATTTTTTTGGTATAATAGTTGTGACTCATTCACACTATATACATTTGGCTTCCGCAACAAGGGCTGCCCGAGTAATAAAGTGAAAACCCCCTTCACGATCGATTAAAAGGAAAGTCGCCCATATTTCCTTAAGGAAAGGTAGAGAAGGACTGAAGAGAAAACAAGCCGCGCTAGCCTAGCAACACCTTTCAGCAACAAACTAAGTCTACTTACCTCCTACCCTGGGTTGCGGCTAGGGGTGTACATGGACCGGGTTGGTTCGGTTTTTACCAAAACCAAACCAAACCAACTATATCGGTTTGGATTGGTTCGGGTTTGTCGGGTTTTCGGGTTTTTTTGTTTCATGAGTATTATTTCAATCTTACTTTGTTAAAATTATAGATAAAGTTTTGATAAGTGAATATATGTGTAGTAATTATGGAAAAAATTGACAAACATATGATCTATTAAAATATTCTAATAGGAGAATTTTTTTAGTAACACATAATAGTTATTTTCTTAGTCTTCTAACAATATTTTTTCATTAATTTACTCTTTCAGAGTTAATACATGAGAGGATCCCAAATATTTCTACATTTTTTAAAGAAAAATCACTATAAACTCTTAAAATATAAATAAAATTTATATATTTATATGTCGGTTTGGTTCGGGTTTTTTTACTCAATACAAAACCAAGTCAAACCAAACCTAGTCGGAGTTTTTTAATCGGTTTGATTTGATTTTTTCGATTTGGTGCAGTTTTCCGATTCGGTTTGAACACCCTAGATGCGGCAAAAACTCCAAAATCAAATTTAGTGAATAATTTTAAATTTGAAGCGGCAGCAGAATAAACTGAAGGAGCAATAGAAAATTAAAAAACAAATAGCAAACCTAGGATTAAACATAGATCATCAATAGTAATGTTACCATATTCTTTTTTTTCTTCTAAAGATTCAGAACCGTACGTGTATAGAATATAGCTAGATCACAACTTGAAAGCAACTTTCGCTTTTGTAAAGAAAAGTAAAGAAAAGGAGATGGAAAAAAAAGAAGAGAAAACAACTTTCGCTTTTGTAAAATATGCTCTGAGCCAATGTTTAAGGTTTGTTCTCTAAAATGGTGGGACTGAGAGTACACAACTAATTTGTATTCTGGTAGGAAATTTAAAATAAAAAAACTATTTAATAAGTTCTCTTTTACGCTTTTTCTTATTATCTAGCGTCAATTATGGTAACAAACTGGTACAATGCTCTATAGGTAAATTTAATGAAGAAAGATTATATCTTGAGATATAAATAAGAGTAAAAATACAATCATCTTCCTATTAATGTTTCTTAAAAGGCATGTAAAAGAGAAACACGACATATAATATGAGATAAAGAGAGCGTGATTTAATCTGGTGTAAATATCAGGTGCAGAAATTATTAGCTGGCGATATTTGTAGCATTTAACGTTTATGGATTGATATTATATGTACGGTTTTCTTTATACTATATCAATATAGTTCAATAGGTTATATTTTACTAATAAGTTTTCTAACTCCCATATATCTTTGATTTTTATCTTTAATTTGTTGACCGTAAAGTTGACTATTTGTCACGACTCAGATTTTCCACCCTCGCGGGTCGTAATAACACCTACTCTTGAAAGTTAGGCAAGCCGAGTATTATAAATTCACAATCCTTTTTATTAAGCATGTTCAGCAATTCAAAGTAGTAAGTGGTTAACAGCGAAATAAATTAAATAACCAGAAATACGGAAGACGAAAACTTAATAGTTTAACCAAACATTGCAACATAATCTAAAATACAATACTACCCAGAATTTGGTGTCACGATCTCATAGACTGTCTAAGACTGCTACAAATAAAGGCTCCGAAGAATAAATATAGACTATCTCAGAAATACATAGAAGATACAGCAGAGAGATAGAAGGAGATGCCAAGGCCTGCGGACGCCTGCAGGACTACCTCGGGTCGCTTGAATGGACTGAAGACAGCACCCTTACTGCGGTCCAAACGCTCCAGTATCAGTATCTGCACACAGTGCAGAGTGTAGTATCAGTACAACCGACCCCATGTGCTGGTAAGTGCCTAGCCTAACCTCGGCGAAGTAGTGACGAGGCTAGGACCAGACTACCAAATAAACTTGTGTAGTTAAATCATATACAACGGAAAATAAAAGCAGATATTCACATTTAAAGATTGGGAGGGGAAGGTATGCTACGGGGAGTATCAGATAACAACAAGAAACCAAAGAGGAATGTAAGAAACTGTAAGCACGTGATTTTTTGCCCTACGAAAACTACTCCCAAAAATTCAAAATAAAATAGTTTTCTTTTGTGTGTAGTTTTGTGAATTTCGTGGTATTTTTCTTTTATTGTTTGTGTTTTGTCTGTGCACGTGCATTTGTTAAATTAGTAAAAAATACAAAAAATACGTTGCATTTGCATTTAGGGTTTAATTCTACAGGCATGAGTAATTAAGCTTGTTTTACAAAAATAAAAAATTACAAAAATAATGTACTTTGCATTGTTAGCATTTAATGTCCAAATTATATGATTTTATATTTAATTAGTGTGTAAAATTGTGTGATAATTATTATTATGAGTTAATTAGTATTTTAAGTTAATTTTTGATTTTATTGATTTAATTTAGGATTTTGGATTTTAAATTAGGAATTAAAAAATAGATAAATAGAAGAAAAGGAAATGAAATAAAAGAAAAATCAGACTGGGCTAATTTTGAAATTAAAACCAGGCCCAATCCCACACCTAATCCAGGCCCAAATTGGTTGGTCTCATAGACGTCCCAAACGACGTCGTTCTGTCACGCCCAATCTGGGCCGTTGATTTCACTTGGTCAAACGGTCCAGTTCAGCCCCAACATCAATCAAACGACGCTGTTTAAAGCGTCCCTATCCAAGCTGTTGATCTTCATTTGATCCAACGGTTACAACATCGCCTTCCACAATCCGATCCAACTCGTTCCCAAACCGACCTAACCCTCACTTAAAGAAATGATGTTGTTTCTATTAAGTGTTTGATCCAGTCCATTGATTTTAATTAATCCAATGGTCTGGATTGAATCCTTCATCTAGTATATAACTACTCAAACTAACCCAGCCCCCCCCAAGCCGAACCCCCCATCCTCTCTTTGTCTTTGAGTCTTCAGAGACCAGACCTCAAGCCACCGCCCTCCGCCCGCCGGAAATCGCTCACGGCGGCGGACGGTGGCCAAACACCCCCATCTTCACACCCCAAGTTCCCCTCCTCCTCCCCATTCCAAATCCCTAACCAGCCAACCTCGAATCCCCATAGATCTTTTCGAATATCAGATCGAAAAGTCAGCCAAAACCCTAATCCGTCCGATGGCCTCCAAACTCACACCCCTTAACCCTTGGACCTCTCTCACCACTAGAACCCCATTAGTTCCCTTCGAATCTACCTAGAATTTGTCGAAAGTCGATTTTGAAAACATGAACCCTAGCACCGCCACAGGACCCTTTGGTGGCGGCGCCAACCCTAAACAACCCCAAAATTACACCACTAAACCCCCAAGCCACCCTCGTCCCAAAACCCATGGTAGTTCTACTCGAATCTTAGTAGAGCTTGTCAAATTTTAATTCGACTGGACGAACCCTAGAAGAACCAAAATTGGAAATCAATCCAAATGGAACTGAGGTCGTGACCGACCTTAGTCGTGTGTTCTCAGTCGAGAACACTCGATTAAGGTCCGTTTCGGCTTCAAACTTAGTTTGAAGTTTCAACTGAAATGAATGGGTGTCTGGTCTAAGATTTTTGAGGTATTTCTTCTTCTTCCCCTTTAGTTTTGTTTGTTTTGTTGTTACTTATCTGATTAAGTTCATGGTAGTTCAACATTTTTGGTCAATCATTTCTTCCTCCTCTTTCGGACCTTTTTCTTGGTCCATTTTTCTTCTGATTGATTGGCATATGTCATAAACTGTCGAGTCGATTAAGTAAGTTTTGTTTATTAGCTAATTCATGTTTGTGTTAAGAATAATTACTGTGTATGTTTGGTTTTCTATGTTTTTCATCTGGTTTACAGTTCCTTGTTATCAATAAGATTAGTTGTGTTTATTTTGTCCCATTCGTATATTGATTAATTGATAGGAATTGTGAATTGGTTATAGCTGACAAGCATCTGATATGGATTAGGCTTAAATTCAGCCTGAGTTGTCCTAATAATTAATCAGGGATTGACCTAGTTTCTCTTAATTAGATGAATTTAGTATAGCTATGGGTCTGGGAAAAATTGAAAGGGTCTGGGGTAGGATAGTGATTTCAGATATTTCAGGGGGTATTTTTGGGATTTAAAAGTATTGAAAAGGGTTGAACTAAGTGGGTTGTTGTCAGTACAAGTACTAATACACCATTAAAATAATATATTATTTAATAGGAGTGGGGAGCAAGACATAATGGTATGGGGAAGGTTTAAGGGAAATTGATTAAAGAATAGTTGCCCATATCTGTTTGAATTTAATAAGGAAAGACAAGGGTTAGTGGGGAATTAAAAATAGAGCAAGACACATAGTAGTGAGGAGGGTAGAGAATATCATGGGCTGATTCATTTGTTTAAGGGTGGGTGCTTAAGAGCTGCAAAGGGGACTGTGGGGGTATAAATAGAGTCATAAGCAATCAGTTTGGGGGGGGGGGTCGAAGAGACAGAGATAGAAAGAAATAGAGAGAGGTTCAATCTGCAAACTAAGACAAACACAGACAGTAGGAGAGAACTAAGGGGGCTTTTCCTGAAAGAATTTGAGAATTTGGAAAACACCAAAAAGATATTGAGCTCAAGAGATTCAGTATTTAAGATCATTTTGGAGAGTTTCTTGTATTGTTTGATTGCTCTAGCCAATTTTCCAATTCTTAGTCAATAGTTCAGCTTTTCCTCAAAATCCTAAACAGTCTGGAATGCTTTGCTTCAATTCTTTGAAGTCTGTTGGTGCATTTGAGTTTTATTCCTTGCTGTTGAAGCTTCATACAAGCTCTTGGGTTCAATTATAAATCAGTTTGGTCTCGGTTTAGTCAAGTAATTGGTTATTGGTTAATCGTGTTCAGGCATGGGTTCCGTTTGGTTTTCTCAACTCATTTCTGAATTGCTGCTGGTTATCTGTTGTTGTGTTGCTGTTATTACTGCTGCTGTTGATCTTTCTTCTTCTTCCATTGTAAGTATTTTCAGGTACACATTTCTGAAATGATGTGTTGATGTAAGATTGAATTTGAAGCTGAAGTTGAAAAAATGAAATGAAAAAATGCACATTTGCTTGCCTCATAGGATCTGTGTTCAAGATGTAGCAGTAGAACAAATGATAGGTAGTTTGTATTGATTTTAGGCTCATTCCAATTGTATTTACCTTGTATGAATTGGAATGTACTTGAACTAATTTGGAACTGTTAAATACTATGCTGTTAGATTAATTAGATGTATTCCATGTGTTTAGCAATTTAGTTTGGTTTCGCTGGTGATGATAGTATAATGCAGAATTTCAGTAGGCCTCCATATGTACTCCATTGACTGTTAAACTTGTGATGGTTTAGCAATAGTACTCATATAGTTAATACGTGTGTAGTTCAGCGTTTATTTCTGTTTAATAGAAGTCAGAAACAGTTTGAGGTTACCAGTGTGTGATGGCCATGTCCAGTTTGATTTTAACACATATTTCAGGCACCTTTTCGTATTGCGTTAGTTAATACCAACAGATTAGTTATTAATGTCAATTCTTTCGTTTCGTTGAATTCCTTATTTCAACATAGGTTTTAATAGTGTAGATTAGTAATTAATATCAGCAACTCGTTTGAACGACCAGGCACCATCGGCTCACCACTTAAACGAAGTGGCTGTTTGATAATTGGACATAAATAAAGTATTTAATTTGAATAAGTGTACGCTGTTGAACTCTAGTGCTATTTGGTAAACACAATCAAAAAAGTTGGGACAATCTTAGGTGTACGAATGTTTAAGCAATCGTTGGCTTGCACGGCCTTAGAGGTTCGATCCTCTGATCTCTTTGGCTTCACCTGTTTCGACTGATTTGGGCTACGCCCAGGCCCAATGTCTGTAGCTATTGGGACCTTTGTCCAAAAGCGTACATATTATGTGGTTTGGCCCTTTTGTCAATTGGCTCGTTAGTAGTCAAATGGCCTACTGTGAGTTTTAAGTTAGGTAGCGGTTTCAAACTAAAAGGCGCTCTCTTTTGTTTGGATCTGGACTTGAACTTTAAGCTCGAATTTTATAATATTAACTAATTAGGAATTTTTTTAGAGACAAATAATATAGAAAATTATAGTCGCTTTAGGACATCCTTTAATAAAAATGACGAGACGAGCCTCGTTAAATAAAACGCACAAACTGCGGGGCCCTCAATAAATGATCAAAAATAAAACACTTAGATTTCGGGAGAGTTCGTTTAGCAAATTTTACGGTCCTCCCCAAAGATAATAACGCGCTAGTCACTTTAGGCGCGCTTTTAATAATTTACTTTCTTAAACTCGGGTACACATTTATGTGACCCAAATCCAAATCTCAATGAAGTCGAACTATGTCAATAACCACGGGTGCATTCATGTGACGTGGTTCGAGATATATTTTTACGACGTTGTAATTCTCATTAAAAATAATAATAAAAGCGGTTCAAAGTTAAAAGCATATAGGTAAAAACATGTATTAAAAATTAGATAATTTAGCCAAATATAACAGTTGAGCGACCGTGCTAGAACCACGGAACTCGGGAATGCCTAACACCTTTTTCCGGGTTAACAGAATTCCTCATCCGGATTTCTGGTTCGCAGACTGTAATACAGAGTTAATCTTTTCCTCGATTCGGGATTCAACCAATGACTTGGGACACCATAAATCTCCCAAGTGGCGACTCTGAATCTCTTAATAAATGAATCCCGTTTCGATTGTCCTTTAATTGGAAAAAACTCCCTTTATTACATCCCTTGTGGGGGCAAGAAGGTAAAAAAGGAGGTGTGACAGCTCTGGCGACTCCGCTGGGGATAAAACCCAGAACTTTTGGTTCAGGGTTCAGAATTCAAGCTTAGAATAATTGTTGTGTTTGGCTTTATCTGTTTTTGTTATATGATTAGGCTTAAATGTGCAAATGATGCTTTTTACCACTTTGATATTATTTGAACTGTATATATAAACTGTGCCGAAACCTTCTCTTCTTACCTCCGGGGATGTGCTTACTGGTTAAGACTCCCTATTCTGTTAGTGTCATACCTTGAAATAAGAAAGAGGCCCGGAAATGTTACTAAGCCGGCTAGCCTTTTGGTTCCCGAAAAGTAGCTCCTTCCTCGACTCGAGTTGTCCGCTCGGGCACACGGTTTAGAACATATACCCAGGTTTTGAACCTAGAATAACTTGACTCCATGCCAGATCCCTAGTAGGAATGCTTATTTGCATCATGTTGCATTCAACTTAGGGGACTCAACACAGGGGTTGGGTCCGTCTAGGACAGGCAACCTGAAATGAAAAAGACCATCTTGTTGCATCATGTTTGTTTTACGCATTTATTTGCTTCAGACTTGCATGCTGACCGGCTTCTGAAAATCGGGAATACGGGAAGATTGAGGAAAAAAAAGAAAGAGAAACATAGCAGCATAGAGAAGTAATCACCTATTTTCAGAAAAACCCAATGCCCAAATAGCGTCGAAACTCTGCCAAAATTTTGAGAAAATGGAAATGTTTTTTACTGTGATTTATTTGAAAAACAAAAGAAAGAAGTCTTGTTTTCAAAATTAGTTTATTTTGTTGGTCGAACTACGCCGGTTTAATTCTCACAGGGTGTGAGATACGTAGGCAACCCTCATCGGGTCCAACCTCCCTTTTTGCAAAAATAGCCAAAAATGTCGAATTTTAATTGTCGTCATAAATAAGTCAGGTGATGCCGCTCTTGTCAAATATAGCCGAATGTTCCCGGAAGGGACGCCGGAAGGCTGAATTTGCATAAACGGCCACCCTTGGTCATTTTTTAGATTTTTGGCCGGTTGACCCACACAGCCTTAAAATCTTCGTCCCCGAGATGCTGAAATGCCGTGTTTGCAATACCGAGTCTTTTATCTCAAATTGAAAAACAAGAAAAAGAGTCATAAAAAAAAAATAAGTCGAGTGATGCCGTTTCTGCCAAAAATAGCCGAATGTTCCCGAAAGGGACGCCGGAAGGCTGACTTTGCATAAACAACCACCTTTGGTCATTTCTTTAGATTTTTGGCCGATTAGCCCACACAGCCTTAAAATCTTCATCACCGAAATATTGAAAGGCCGTGTTTGTAAAACCAGGTCTTTTATTTTAATTTGAAAAAATAAGAAGAAGAGTCAGTGGTCAAGTGAATACCGTTTAGATTTTTAGTCAAAATAAGCCATTCCAGCTTCGGCGGTGTCTTAAATCGTTCTTGCTAAGAAAACCTTAGAGTATCTTTCAGTTGTCGAAAGATTATTTTCGTAAAAGAACGAACACGTTTGTGAAATGTCATAAAATAATCCTCCCAGCCTCAAAATTCATGTGAAATTAGGAAGGGGCCACATTTGCAAAAACAGCCATTTGGTCAAAGTCGGCATACAGGGAAGGAATCTGTCGGTTGTTTTAAAGTTTGTATTTCTGTTGATTAGAACATATGGGTCGAGTCTGTATTTCGGTTTACGTCAGAGTATGTTAGTTTAAGTCGTGTAATGAAAGTTGGTTTTGTTATGAAAATCAAAAATCCATAAAACATGTTTTGTTATTTTCTACTTTTTATCTGCCCGAACTACGCAAGGTCTGATTCATGCGGGGTCATGATACATAGCCAATCTCCATAAGATTCGACCACAACTATACATATAAAAAAAATATAAAAAAAAGTGCAAAGTTTTGATAATAATAAGGACTGACTGAGTCCATTTTAACATATTTTTGAATTGTGATAGAAGTTTGAGGTGGTCGGTTTGTGGCAAGCAGACAACACAAGATCCAAAGAAAAATGATAACTGACATCAAAGCTGTTACAAGTGCTCAAGAGACTCAGGGTTAGAGGGTTCAACTAGAGTCTACGGTGTTTGAGGAAAATAGAATACCGAAATAGAAAACGACTGAAATACGTCAAGCATGGGCCAATGGTCAAGGAGAGCCCCGTCATGAATCGCAATTTGCTACACAGCAAGAGCACCACTCGTACTCATTCGATCTTCCTGCAAACACTGAGAATCCTGCCCGAACGAGGTTACGTGAAGAAATAACTCAAAGAGTTAAAAGATTAGAACAACGGTTGAAAAATACGCAATCAATGGCAGATCAAAAGAGTGTTGCCTTCAGAGATCTATGCATGTTCCCCGATGTCCACTTGCCGCCTGGTTTAAAGATTCCCAAATTTGAAAAGTACAATGGACATGGAGACCCCATAACCCACATAAAAAGGTATTGCAATCAGCTAAGAGGTGTGGGAAGAAATGAAGAATTACTAATAGCTTATTTTGGGGAAAGCCTCTCGGGAGTAGCATCTGAATGGTTTTTGGACCAAGACACATCTCGCTGGCACGTCTGGAATGACATGGCTCATTTCCAAGACAACATCAACATTTGTCAAACAGTTCCAATACAACATCAACATTGTCCCAGACCGCATTTCCCTTTCAAACCTGAAGAATTAACCAAGTGAAAGTTTCAGGGAATATGCCATTAAATGGAGACAGCAAGCAGCTCGAGCTAAGCCAACCATGGATGACCACGAGTTAGTCACTATTTTCCTTCAGGCTCAAGAGCCGGATTACATTCAAAACATGATGTCCGCAGTTGGTAAATCCTTCTTGGAAGTAATCAAAATGGGAGAAATGGTAGAGAACGGTCTTAAGACAGGCAGAATCATAAGTCAAGCAGCTCTCAAGGCTGCAGCTCATGCTGTCCAAATTGAATCTGGTGACACAAATGAGAGGGATAAAGAAGTCATGATGACATCAGGGTCAAGAAGAGGTCCTAGGAGAACATCTCGAAGGTATGTGCAGCCTCATCAGGTTTTCCATGACCCCCTAAGCATTACTATCCACCTCAGAACCCCCCATACTCTGTTGATCCATCCCAGTATGTTGTCCAGCCATCAAATCACCCAAGAAAGCGAGCACGACCGTCACGAAATCTCCACCAGCCTCCGCAAAATTTTCAAGTATCTTATAACCCACATCCAAGCCAGGGGTATAGAAGGGAACAAAAGTTGAAAGATAGTTTTACCCCAATAAGAGAGTCCTATGCAAGCTTATTTGAGAAGTTAAAATAACATGACATGATTGCGCCCATTCCTCCAAATCAGGTGGACCGACGTGCAAGAAGCATTGACTCATCTAAAAGGTGTGAATACCACTCCAATGCTATGGGGCACAATGTGGAAAGTTGTCGGGATTTGAAAAGAGAAATAGAAAGAATGATCCAGGAAAATTTGATTCAAGGCAGTGACACCCAAAATCTCACGCTGAATCCTTTACATGCACGTGAGGATGCACACTTTGTGGGGATGATGCCTGGTGACATGATGTATGAAAATCCTCTCGGGAACTTGCCGACTGAAACTGGAGAAGGCCATAGTGATTCTGACAATCCAATTTGTGGCTAAATGTCAAGCTTATCAATTGAAAATTCATTCAGGAAGGAATCTTGGTGGCTCGTTTTGTTGTCATTTGTATTTTTCAGATTATTTCAGGGTTGTAATCTGGATGTTGTCTTGTAGATCAAACCCTTCTATCATTTCATTTTGTCTAGTCCCTGTAGTCGTTATGGTGCTGTCTAGGTTTGTTCTAAGGGTTGTATCCCAGTTTATTGTGCTTGTTTTGTTGTACCAACTCTTTCCCCGTCTAATGCAATTCTCTGTCTCCCATTATTTCTAGTCATTTTCTTTGGTTTAAGTATTTCCTCTTTATAGCTCCTTTTCTGTCAGCCCTAGTGACATGACATGCACGCATAATTTTGGCCTAATCTTAAAAGTTAATGATGAAGGAATTGGAAGATGATCAGAGCACTAAAGGGAAATAAGAACATATTGAGATCAGTTGAAGCCCGAACCATGTGAAACTGGGGTTAATAGAACATAAAAGAACCTTATGTTTCATGCCGCATCAGCTAGAAATTAAAGGACAAGCTTACCCAAAATTGGCAAAATAATGAGAGTTAGAGTGTTGCCCAATGACGCTTTGTATTTAACAGACGAAGAAAACAAAGATGTTGATATAGCTATACCGTCTAGCACGATATGAAGATGTTACAAATCTTTGTTTAAACGCGTTGTTTGTGCTTGGCATGTTTTGAAGACTGGAATGACGGAGGCATTTTGTTCTGCTATCTAACACTTTATCCTTCGTTAACCCGTTGAGCCTTTTTTATTTTCTTTCATACCCCTCATTCAAAATTAGTAGCAAAGACTAGAAACACAAACGTAGAAGAAAAAGGAAAAGAAAAAGAAAAAGAAAAAGAAAACAACAAAAACAACAAAAACAGCAAAAAACAACAAAAGAGAAAGAAAGAGATAAAAAAAGGAAAAAAAAATTAGAGTAACGAGGAATTGGGAAATACGTTTGACCTGATTCCTCGAAGAGGATACATAGGCGCTTCACAGCTCGGCCATAGTGTAACATAGTGTAACAAAAATAAAAAATCCCCAAGCAAGAAACTGGGGCAGATGTAGTTTTGATGTAAAGAAATCTGGTTCCGAAAGTTGTAATTTTGAACCCAAATTGATTTGTTTGAGCCTTTAATACCCTTTCTTTCTAGCCCTACCAAAATCCCACATTACGGTCCAAAGAAAGACCTTTTGACCAGTCTTCAAAAGATGCCAAGTCAGGCAAATGGAATTCAAGAATAACACTCCGGTCCCTAGCAGAAAAGAAATAAAATGAGGAAGTCTTATCGGTAACAACCCAATCCCCAGCTGAAAAATAATACAAATGAGAGAGTCTTATCGGTGAAAACCTTCACGGGCACCTTGAGGCGACTGTAAGTTGAGAGAAAAGCCATAATGAGAGAGGCTTGATAGTGAAAACCTTCGGGCACTACAAGTCGAATAAGATAGAGAATCAGATGGGAAATCACCAGACGAAGATTGTGAAAAACGATTAACGACGGAGGATAGGCCACATGTGCATGTCATGCCCATTAGAGTTGGCATCCGCGTCTGATAGGTTTACTTTATAGTCTTTCTTCTTTTTCTTTTGTCTTTTACTCCATTCCTTATATCTTTGTCATTTCCTTTTCGTGAGTCTCTTTTGTTAGAACAAGTGAGAAATGGTTTCAAAATTTGCCATCAGCTTTCCAAGACGAGATCTGACTAATACATCTAAGTGGCATGAGTCAGGAAAGAGCAACAAAGCGTGCTGAGCTAGTAACAATCAACATGTTTTGAGACTGGCACAAAACACCCAATATTGGTCCATATCAATTAATGGACGGTGCAACAAAAAGAGGGCCAACGTGAGTGAATAAAGGGTATATTCGATGATGAGATTGAAAAAAGGGTGGACCAGTGTCAAAGAAGGATATCCCCGACGAAAATAGAAGGTTATAGACCTCAAGGCCAAGGCCGGTGGACCAATCAAGAAAGAACAACGCGGAGAGCGATGGACATAATTTTGGAATTCATGTGAAACACAAATGTTGGGGAAATGCCAGTTCACGAACAGTGCCACAAAAGAAGATATTGGAGCAGAACGGAGAAAGTGGTTAATCAGGAAACATGCAAGGATGTTATGACTCGGCCCGTCGTCATGTGAGTTACCGTCCCGTTTCCCCCATATTATGTTGCACCATGTTTCAATATCAGTATTTGAGTTGATCGGGTAGAATAGGATTGGTTTTAGTTGGAAATGAGGCACTTAGCCTCTTAGAAGGAAGCTTGATTTGGGAAAGTCAACCGAAAGTTGACTATATAGTTAGAGGGATCAGATGCAAATTCCGGTGGTTCGGTTATCTTCGGGGGATGATTTATGACTTAGGAGTGCGATCAGAATTGAAGTTGGAGGTCCGGTGTAGGATTAGGCTTGAATTGGCGAAGTTTGAATTTTGGCGAATTTCGGTTGATAGGTGAGATTTTGATTCGAGGGTCGGAATGGAATTCCGAGAGTTTCTATAGCTCCGTTAGGTGATTTTGGATATGTGTGCAAAATTTCAGGTCATTCGGACGTTGTTTGGTCGGGTTTTTGAGCGAATGTGAGTTTCGGAAGAATTTGATAAACTTAGGCTTGAATCCGTGGTGAATTGATGATTTTTGTGTTGTTTGGCATGTTTCGATGATTGGAACAAGTTTGTATGATGTTTTGGAGTATGTTGGTGATTTTTTTTGAGGTCTCGGGGGCCCCGGGGTGATTCCGGGTGATCAACGGAAGGATTTTTGGACTTTGAGTGTTGCAGAAAATGCAACAGCAGTGCAGGCAATCTTAAGCCTTCGCGTAAGCGTGGCAAGTGTCGCGGACGTGTAGAGTAAGGTTAAGGGGGCAGGAATTTGTTCATTGCATTTGCGTTAGGGCTACGCATTCACGTAGGTTAAGGGCAGTGGTGCATCGCGTTCGCGTGGCTGGGTACGCGTCCGCGTAGAAGAAAAATAGAGGGCCAGTTGGATGTTCAACGCGTTCGCGTTGACTGGACATGTTGGCGTAAGTGTGGAGGCCTAAGACTTGGCGTTCGCGGGGGACCAAACACGTTCGCGAAGGGTATTTTTGGTCAGCTAAAATTTTGGTCATCGCGAACGCGAGGGAGGCTCGCGTTCGCATAGAGCAATCTGGGCAATTACAGAATGGTTTTATATAACATTTCATCCGCGACCCATTTGGCATTTTCTCCATTTTTGAACCACCTCAAGAGCTTTTGGGTAGAAATTGAAGAGAGTTTTGACGGGAATCGATTGGAGGTAAGTCTCGTGACCTAGAAACGCTATTTTATTGAAGAATCTACCTTAAATTCTTGGAAAATTGGGTGAAAACTTGAAGAACTAGTGCTTGGGTTTTTTTAAAATGAGAAATTGGGATTTGAGGGAGCATTTGGACTCCGATTTTGATGAATTTTATATGTACGGGCTCGTGGCGAGACGAGGAATCCGGTGATGTGAATTTCATAATTTTTTGAGAAGTGGGCCCGAATTTTGCCAACTTCGTGTTTTTGGGTGTTTTTCGAGTTCTTTCGATTGAGTTATATTCCCTTAGCCTATTGTAATGTATTCGTTGTGGTTTTGGCCAGATTTGACGTGCGAGGAGGTCGATAGGAGAGGAAAGGGCATCGTGGAGTAGTATTTGGCTGGCTAGAGGTGAGTAATAGATGTAAATGCTGCTCTGAGGGTTTGAAACCCCGGACTTTCACATTGTAACGCTATATTGAGGCGTGACACGCATTCTACGTCGAGTGCGGGGTCGTTTACTATTGGGGATTGTGACTTGGTCCATCCCGAGTGATATTTATACTATACTGGTGATTGATACACATACTTTATTGATGTTATTAGGGCTTGTTGCCATGTTTGGGGCCTTGTGCCGATTTGTAGAATCCTTCTGGGATTGATATTACTGTTTTAGCATATTCTTGTATATCATTTGAACTCAGTCCAAGATTTTAAATACTGTTTCGCAAACTCAGCCATATTTCTAAGTTTTGAAAACTCAAATGATATTTTAAATGTTATTTCGGGCTGAGAACTACTATTTTATAAATGCCCAAGGGGCTTATGATGTTTTCTGTACTGATTATTGGTGGATCCGCTGCGCGCCGTAGCAGCGACTTGAAATAGTGGCAAAAATGACACTGTGTGATGTGACTTGAAACAGTGGTAACAATGGCACTCTGTGATATAAATTGGTCAGGTAACAATGACTGACCAGGACTTGATTGATGCCACGAGATGGCTTGTTATTGCGCTTGGGCTGTAGAAGCCCCTCCAGAGTCTGTACACACCCCCAGTGAGCGTTGTCGTCGACGATAAATGATTATGGGTTGCTCGGGCTACGCGCTGCAGTGGGTACTGGAATGTACCATCATATGCATTGCATTGCATTCATGCATTTGTATTTTTAATTGTTGCTCAGCTGTTCAGTTCCATACATTGCTGTATACTTGGATTATAGCTTACTTTGTGTATTTACTGTGTTTTCTTATCTTCGGACTGTATTTATTTTTATTACGCACTGAGTCGGAGTACTCACTTTACTCCCTGCACCTTGTGTGCAGATACAGGGATCCCGGAGGCATAGCTGAGTTTGTTGCTGCTGCCTAGTTCATTGTCGGAGTCATCGAGATAGCTGCCTGGCGTCTGCAGGACCCGATTTCTCCTCTCGTCTTTCTTTTACTTCCGCATCTAGACTTTCATATGTATAGGATATTGCTCAGTTGTATCTAGAGGCTCTAACTCGTGACGCCAGATCTGATAGGGGCTGTATTGATATTATTGTGGTTTCCGCACTGCTTTTATGTTTATCACAGATTGAAATTTTTCTTAACTGATGTTTTAAATTCAAATAACTGATAAGGGGCTTTGTATTTCGGGTTGAGAGTGTTCGAATGGTCGGGCTTGCCTAACAAGGTGTTGGGCGCCATCACGACCGGGGTTTGGGTTGTGACAAGTTGGTATCAGAGCCTAGGTTACTTGGTCTCGTGAGTCATGAGCCGGTTTAGTAGAGTCTCGCGGATCGGTGCGGAGACGTCTGCACTTATCCTCGGGAGACTGCAGAACCTTTAGGAAAATTTCATATTCTTGGAATTCTTATCGTGCGACTTTGTTGATCTGAGAACTAAATTCTGTTATTCTATTCTCTTGCAGATGGCGAGAATACGCGCTACCGGATGTGGCGGACAACCACCATTACCACCTATTGAGGCCACCAGAGGCCGTGGACGCAGTCGTGGTCGTGGTCGAGGTCGTGGTCGAGGTCGTGGTCGAGGTAGAGCCGTAGGGGAAACACCTGTTGACCCACCAATTGACCCGGCTCAGGATCAGGCTCCAGCTGTAGAGACTTCAGCAGCACCTGCTCAGGCACCGGCTATGCCTATTGTGATTCCGGTTCTTCAGGAGGCCCTAGCATAGATTCTATCAGTTTGCACTGGCCTGGCTCAGGCAGTTTCATCCACCACTGTAGCAGCTACTTCACAGGCTGGGGGAGGTAATCAGACCCCCACTGCTCGCACACCTGAGCTGGTAGTGCAGGGATTGCAGACACCAGAGGCACCACCAGTTCAGCAGGTTGCCCCAGTTCAGCCGGTTGCACCGGTTCAGGATGTTATGGTCCCAGTTATGCCAGACGATGAGCAGCGTCATCTTGAGAGGTTCAGCAGACTTTCACTCCTATTTTTAGTGGTGCTCAGGGCAAGGATGCCCACGGTTTTCTCGACAAGTGTCGACGTATGCTGCGGACAACAGGGATCTTGGAGACTAGCGGTGTATCATTTACTACTTTCCATTTCTCAGGAGCAGCCTTCACCTGGTGGGAGGCATATGAGCGGCGTAGGCCGGTAGGTGCAGCGTCTTTGTCGTGACAGGAGTTCTCCACTCTCTTTATGGAGAAGTGGGTACCGCAGTCTCAGAGGGAGAAGCGGCGTAGGTAGTTTGAGTATCTTCGTCAGAGAGATATGATCGTGTCTCAGTATGAGATGCGATTCTCGAATTTGGCTCGTTATGCTCCATGGATGGTCCCGATTGATCGAGAGAGGATTAGGAGGTTTGTAGACGAACTTATCTATCCTATCTGTATCCTGATGGCTCGAGAGAGGATTTTGAGTCATACTTTTAAGGATGCAGTTGATATTGCTCGAGATATTGAGGCTGATCGCCGTCAGCAGAGAGAGGAGCGGGAGGCCAAGAGGCCTCGTGGATCAGGTAGCTACACTGGTGCTCCGTCTAGGGGCCAGTTTGAGCAGAGCAGAGGTCGTTTTTACAAGCCTCATCAGTCGGCTCGTCCCGATTATCGTGGGGCATCTTCAGGCCGTGGTCACCAGGGGTTTCAGCAGGGTCAGTCTTCTTTGAGTGCCCTCCTGGCACAGAGTTCATCTTATGCTCCTTTAGCTCAGGGTTCTTCGGCGCCGAGTGCATCAGCTAGTCACTCTGGTGCGAGGGGTTCCCATCAGTCCCCTTCTCCAGCACTTGGTAGTTGCTACGAGTGCGGCGAGTTTGGTCATATAAAGAGGTATTGTCCTCGGCTTCGTGGTAGTCAGTCTCAGCAGAGGGATCAACCCTTATCTTCTGGTCCAGTTTCTTCTTCATCTGCCCCACCAGCTAGGGGACGAGGCCAGGCAGCCAGGGGTCGCCCTAGGGGCGCAAGTCGATAAGGCGGTGGTCAGGCTCGATTCTATACTCTTCAGGGCCGGTCAGATGCTATTGCTTCGGATGCTGTTATCACAGGTATTATTTCAGTCTGCCACATGGATGCCTCAGTTTTATTTGACCTCGGTTCTACTTATTCCTATGTATCTTCATACTTTGCTCATCACGTGGGTATGACCCGAGGGTGTATTGCTTTACCTGTGCACGTATCTACCCCGATGGGCGATACTATTGTTGTGGACCATGTGTATCGGTCTTGTCTTGTTACTATTGGGGGTCTGGAGACCCGAGTTGACTTGTTGCTGTTGAGCATGGTAGATTTTGATGTTATTCTGGGCATGGACTAGCTATCTACGTGCCATGCTATTCTTGACTATCATGCCAAGACAATCACATTGGCTATGCCGGGTGTTCCGAGGATTGAGTGGCGTGGCATGACTGACTATGTCCCCAGTAGGGTGGTTTCCTTCCTAAAGGCCCAACGGATGGTTGGTAAGGGTTGTCTATCGTATTTGGCTTTTGTGAGAGATGTTGGAGCTGAGATTCCTAGTTTTGATTCGGTTCCCGTTGTGAGGGATTTCCCTGATGTGTTTCCAGCAGACCTGCTGGGCATGCCGCCGGACAGGGACATTGATTTCGGTATTGATCTGGTGCCGGGCACTCAACCCATCTCTATTCCTCCCTATCGTATGGCACCAACTGAGTTAAAGGAATTGAAGGAGCAGCTTCAGGAACTCCTAGATAAGGGGTTTATTCGTCCTAGTGTGTCACCGTAGGGTGCACCGGTCCTATTTGTGAAAAAGAAAGATGGCACAATGAGAATGTGTATTGACTACAGGAAGCTAAACAAGGTGACAGTGAAGAATAAGTATCCACTACCCCGTATTGATGATTTGTTTGATCAGCTCCAGGGAGCAAGGGTATTCTTGAAGATTGACCTTCGTTCAGGCTATCACCAGCTGAAGATTAGTGATTCTGATATTATGAAGGCAGTTGTCAGGACGAGATATGGACATTATGAGTTTCTAGTTATGTCTTTTGGGCTGACTAATGCCCCAGCCGCGTTCATGCACTTGATGAACAGCGAGTTCCGGCCCTATCAGGATTCATTTGTGATTGTGTTTATTGATGACATCCTGGTGTACTTGTGTAGCCAGGAGGAGCATGCTCAACATTTGAGAGTAGTATTACAGAGATTGAGAGAGAAGAAGCTTTATGCAAAGTTCTCCAAGTGTGAGTTCTGGCTTGGGTCTGTGGCTTTTCTAGGACACGTGATATCCAGTGATGGTATTCAGGTTGATCCGAAGAAGGTAGAGGCGGTGCAGAGTTGGCCTAGACCGACTTCAGCCATGGAGATTCGTAGTTTCCTTGGGTTGGCAGGGTATTATCGCTGGTTTGTTTAGGGATTTTCTTCTATTGCATCGCCCTTGACCAAGTTGACTCAGAAGGGTGCTCCATTCGTGTGGCCCGAGGAGTGCGAGGAGAGCTTTCAGAAGCTCAAGACAACTTTGACCACGGCTCCAGTGTTGGTATTGCCATCAGCTTCAGGTTCTTACACTGTGTATTGTGATGCTTCTAGAGTTGGGATCAGATGTGTGTTGATGCAGGAGGGTAGAGTTATTTCATATGCTTCTCGTCAGCTGAAGCCCCATGAGAAGAACTACCCTGTACATGATTTAGAGTTGGCTACTATAGTTCATGCTTTGAAGATTTGGAGGCACTACTTATAGGGCGTATCTTGTGAGTTGTATACCGATCATCGCAGTCTTCAGCATTTGTTCAAACAGAAGGATCTTAATTTGAGGCAGCGGAGATGGTTTGAGTTGCTCAAGGATTATGACATTACCATTTTATATCATCCGGGGAAGGCCAATGTAGTGGCCGATGCTTTCAGTCGGAAGGCGGTGAGTATGGGTAGTTTGGCGTATATTCCAGTTGGGGAGAGGCACTTTGCAGTTGATGTCCAGGCTTTGGCCAATCGGATGGTGAGGCTAGATATTTCGGAGCCTAGTCGGGTGTTGGCTTGTGTGGTTTCTCGGTCTTCCTTGTATGACCGCATTAGAGAGCGCCAGTATGATGATCGACATTTGCTTGTCCTCAAGGACATGGTTCATCATGATGATGTCAGGGATGTGACTATTGATAGTGATTGTGTGTTGAGGATGCAGCGCCGGATTTGCGTGCCCAATGTGGATGGGCTTCGGGAGTTGATATTGGAGGAGGCCCACAGCTCGCGGTACTCTATTCATCCAGGTGCCGCGAAGATGTATCAGGATTTGAGACAACATTACTGGTGGAGGAGAATGAAGAAGGATATTGTGAGTTATGTAGCTCGGTGTCTCAACTATCAGCAGGTCAAGTATGAGCATCAGAGGCCCGGTGGTGTACTTCAGCGCATAGATATTCCCGAGTGGAAGTGGGAGAGGATTACTATGGACTTTGTGAGTGGTATCCCTCGGACAGTGAGTAAGTTTGATTCGATTTGGGTGATTATGGATCGGCTGACCAAGTTCGCGCACTTCACTCCGGTGTGTACTACCTATTCTTCAGAGCGGTTAGCATAGATTTTCATCCGGGAGATTGTACGGTTGCATAGGGTCCCAGTTTCCATCATATCAGATAGGGGTACTTAGTTTACTTCTCAGTTCTGGAGGACTTTTCAACGAGAGTTGGGTACACAGGTAGAGCTGAGCACAACATTTCATCCTCAGACAGACGGGCAGTCCGAGCGTACCATTCAGATATTGGAGGACATGTTGCGTGCCTGTGTTATTGACTTTGGAGGTTCTTGGGCTGATTTATTGCCTCTTGCAGAGTTTGCTTACAACAACAGCTATCAATCCAACATTCAGATGGCGCCATATGAGGCCTTATATGGGAGACGGTATAGATCTCCGGTGGGTTGGTTTGAGCCCGGCGAGGCTAGGTTGCTGGGGACAGAGTTGGTCCAGGATGCCTTAGATAAGGTGAAGGTGATCCAGGAGAGACTTCGTACAGCTCAGTTGCGTCAGAAGAGTTATGCGGACCGGAAGGTCCGAGATGTATCTTATATGGTGGGCGAGAAGGTCTTGTTGAAGGTTTAGCCTATGAAGGGCGTCATGCAGTTCGGGAAGAAAGGGAAGCTGAGTCTGAGGTTCATTGGCCCTTTTGAGATCCTTAGGAGGATTGGGGAGGTGGCTTATATGCTTGCTTTGCCACCCAGCCTGTCAGGAGTTCATCCGGTATTTCATGTGTCTATGCTCCGGAAGTATGTTGGGGACCTATCTCATGTGTTGGACTTCAGTACAGTACAGTTGGATGACGATTTGACCTATGATGTGGAGCCAGTGGCTATTTTGGGTCGTCAGGTTCGGAGATTGAGGTCACAGGATATAGCTTCGGTGAAGGTACAGTGAAGAGGTCGGCCCGTGGAGGAGGCTACTTGGGAGACCGAGCGGGAGATACGGAGCAGATATCATCACTTGTTTGAGACTCCAAGTATGTTTCTTGACCCACTCGAGGACAAGCATTTGTTTTAGTTGGGGAGGATGTGATGACACGGCCTGTCGTCACGTGAGTTACCGTCCCGTTTCCCCCATATTATGTTGCACCATGTTTCAATATCAGTATTTGAGTTGATCGGGTAGAATTGGATTGGTTTTAGTTGGAAATGAGGCACTTAGACTCTTAGAAGGAAGCTTGTTTTGGGAAAGTCAATCGGAAGTTGACTATATAGTTAGAGGGCTCGGATGCAAATTCCGGTGGTTTGGTTAGCTTCGGGGGATGATTTGTGACTTAGGAGTGCGATCGGAATTGAAGTTGAAGGTCCGGTGTAGAATTAGGCTTGAATTGGCGAAGTTTGAATTTTGGCGAATTCCGGTTGATAGGTAAGATTTTGATCCGAGGGTCAGAATGGAATTCCGAGAGTTGTTGTAGCTTTGTTAGGTGATTTTGGATATGTGTGCAAAATTTGAGGTCATTCGGATGTCGTTTGGTCGGGTTTTTGAGCGAATGTGAGTTTCGGAAGAATTTGATAAACTTAGGCTTGAATCCGTGGGGAATTGATGAGTTTTGTGTTATTTGACGTGTTTTGATGATTGGAACAAGTGTGTATGATGTTTTGGAGTATGTTGGTGATTTTGGTTGAGGTCCCGGGGGCCTCGGGGTGATTCCGGGTGATCAACGGAAGGATTTTTGGACTTTGAGTGTTGCAGAAAATGCAACAGCAGTGCAGGCAATTTTAAGCCTTCGTGTTCGTGTGGCAAGTGTCACGGACGTGTAGAGTAAGGTTGAGGGGGCAGGAAGTTTTTCATCGCGTTCGCATTAGGGCTACATGTTCGCGTAGGTTAAGGGCAGTGGTGCATCGCGTTCGCGTGGCTGGGTACGCATCCGCGTAGAAGAAAAAGAGAGGGCCAGTTGGATGTTCAACGCGTTCGCGTTGACTGGACACGTTCGCGTAAGTGTGGAGGCCTAAGCCTTGGCATTCTCGGGGGACCAGACGCGTTCGCGAAGGGTATTTTTGGTCAGATGAAATTTTGGTCATCACGAACGCGAGGGAGGCTCGCGTTCGCATACAGCAATCTGGGCAATTACAGAAGGGTTTTATATAACATTTCATCCGCGACCCATTTGATATTTTCTCCATTTTTGAACCACCTCAAGAGCTTTTGGGTAGAA
>MU711972.1:107333-142080 GCA_026770625.1 Nicotiana glauca | reverse complement strand
ATTTAGGCATATTATGAAACACCTTGTAGGTATAGATCTTTACATCTCATAACCGTAGTATTAGTTCATCCAACTATCACTATTAATCAATAATTTATTCCACCATCGTTCCTAACCAACTTATAACTTCCAACAACATATGTATGACCATCCATTCACACCCAACCATCAACCTCCTTAATTAACCCATTTCACAATCTCTACAACACCAACACAACCTAGGTTAGGCACTTATGGCTTCCATTAACCATCCCATGAGTTCTAACATATATATCATACATAAATAATTACTATAGAGTAGTTAGAGATGATAGACATACCTCTTATGGTAAGAATCTTGAGAATCCCCACTTGTAGTGTTCTTGATCAATTTAGGGATTTGAATGGAAATTTATGGATTTTCAAGATCAATCCTTGTTAATATAAGTGTTTAGGAGTAGTAATCAACTCAAAAAACTCCAAAAACATTACCTTGGATCATAGGAGGGAAGTATGGGACGGATTCCCTAGCTAAAAAACTGAATTAGAGACTCTCCATACCCGGTCTTGGCATATTTATAGGGCTGCTAGGCGCACGACCGCGATAAAACCGCACTCGGGACGTGGTGGCTGCGCTCGTACCGCGCTCGGGAGGCAGAAACTTTCAGTTTTCCCGCGACGACGCGCATTTGACACAGGTCAGGTAAAATGGTCATAACTTTATATATACACCTCCAAATGACGAACGGTTTAATGTGTTGGAAAATAGACTCAAAGAGATTTAATTTGATAGGTTGTTTATCAAACAACACTTTATATAAATGTAGATATTCTTTTCCAAAGTGAGGTCTTGTGCCTATTCATTTACAATTTTAGTCTATTATGAAAATTTTCAACTTGGCTTAGACTTAGGCCTCTCCTTAGTCACAAAATCACTGATAATATGACTTATACGCTTATTAACATATCCAATTGATATATATTATATCATGAATCTTCATTTGCACACAAAATTAAAATAATTAGCCTACCTTGGCACCACGAAATCTTAAATTTCTTAGCAAAATGTTCTGGGGCCTTACATTGGCATAACAACAATCAAGGAAATTAGAGTGAAACAATCAAGGAAATTGGGGAGGCAACAACCAAGTTTGTTGGGGTAGCAATCAAGGCAACCGGAGGTCGGGTTTTTAAAGGCCCCAAATGTATCAACAACCGAGAAACCCACCTCCTTATCCTTACCATGATTCAAGTTCTTCAAATAATGAGATGGGACGTATTGAAAAAGTGTTCAAGCAATTGATGGAAAAGAATGTCGATTTGGATGCCCAACTTGCCTCACACAATACATCAATCCGCAACCTAGAAGTTCAAATGGGGCAAATCTTTCAAGCTCTAAATTTTCGTCCTAAGGGTGCACTACCAAGTGACACGGTGGTAAACCTAGAAGGTGGTAACGGCATGCTTTGGCGATTATCACAAGAAGTGAAAGAGGCAGGAATTCACCCACCTCAAGTGGACAACGACTTGTTGATGATGACCAAATAATGCAAGAAGAAGAGATCTCGAACAATGTTGTTCAACCAAATAAGTAAGTTGAGATTGATATTAATGATAGTGTGTGTAAGGCCCTGTGAAAATTTCTACTCAAAACCCGGAAGCTCGTAGTGACAATTTAGGAATATGTGTTGGGACGCAGTTCGGACCCTTTAGACTGATCTATGCATTAAAAAGTTAAGGAATAATATTTTCCAAAAAAGTGCGATTATGCGGTCCATTATGCGGTTGCATAATAGCTATGCGGACCGTATAGTTGCCGCAGATCCAGACGGTGTGATGGTTAATTTGAGGTCAACTATGCGGCCAATTATGCGATCGCATAATCAATATGCGGGCTGCATAGTCATCGCATAATCTCCTTGGAATGTTTGTAAGGGGAAGTTCTACGGTGCATTACGCGACCGCAGAACAGGTATGTGGACCGCATTTCTGTCGCATACCTAGGCAATTTGTTCAGGTTTTGGGGCCATTTTTGCAGTCCATTTTGCGGGCCGCATGTCCATTATGCAATCATAGATCGTGTCGGGGCTCCTACTTTCTAACTTTTAAAACCCGAACCCATCCCATTAAAAATACCACATTAGACCATTTTTCTGTTATTTCATTGCATTTACAGTGAGAGAGGAAGTTCTAGAGAGAGAGAGGGAGTGATCTTCATCAAGTCCCCACTTAATTCTTGCCCCAAATCTTTGAAGATTATCAAGTAAATTACTAAGTCTTCACCTTACGAGGTAACAACTTGTTCCCTAATCTATAATTTCAAAATTTCTATTAAAATAAGTGATAAGCAAGTGGGTTCAAGGGCATAGGGGTTGATAATCTTGCATGCATAAGAGATAACCCAATATGGGGGAAATTGTGAGCCAAAAAAGTAGCAATTGGGGTATAAGATGACGGAAATCTCTCACAAAAGGGTCCTAAAATCACTATGCCCGCACACTTAGTGCTTGATAATTTACTTAAATGAGCTAGAATCTTATTCATGCCTCTAATTCTTGGTTCAATTTGTAGTTTTCATAAAATAGATCGAAGTTGCTAGGAAATTCCAAAAATTATTATAAGGATTTAAGGAAAGCTATATTGAGGTATGTATGGCTAAAACCCTCTCCTCTTAGAAATTGAGCCTCCAACGGCCATAAAACTGTAATTCCACCCGATTCCTATATTTTCATGTGCTATAGCCCACAGCTTTCGTCGTGGGCCCGAATCCCCGGATCAGGATCGCCTAATTTTTTCTCGGGACATCATATACAACCTAAGGAACCATAGTCACCGCCCCTCCATGAACAAATTACATTTTTTTGCATTTTTTGGCCATAAAACTTGAATTCCACCCGATTCCCATATTTTCGTGCGCTATAGCGCACGCCTTCCGCCGCGTGCCCGGGGCCCCGGGGCCCCCGACCCAGGTCGCCTAATATTTTTCAGAGACATCAAATACAAACTAAGGAACCATACTCACTGCCCCTTCACGACCAAATAACATTATTTAGCATTTTACAGCCATAAAACTGAAATTTCGCTCGATTCTCATATTTTCGTGTGCTCTTCCGCCGTGGGCCAGGGCCCTCGAACCCGGATCGCCTAATATTTTTTCAGGACATCAAATATGACCTAAGGAACCATAGTCACCTCCCCACCATGACAAAATTACATTTCTTGGCGTTTTATGGCCATAAAACTGAAATTCCGCCCGATTCCCATATTTTCATGTACTACAGCCCACGCCTTCCGCCTTGGGCCCGGGGCCCCAGGACCCGAATCGCCTTAAATTTTTCCAGGACATCAAATATGACATAACGAACCATAGTCACTTCCCCGCCATGACCAAATTATATTTTTGGCATTTTATTGCCATAAAACTAGAATTTTTCCTGATTCTCATATTTTCGTATGCTATAGCCTACGCTTTCTGTCGTGCGCCCGGGCCCTCGAATCCTGATCGCTTAACAATTCTCCAGAACAACAAATACGACCGAAGGAACCATAGTCACCGCCCCCCAATGACCAAATATTATTTTTTTGGCATTTTACGGCCATAAAACTAGAATTTCTAAAATTCTCATATTTTCATGTGCTATATTCCATGCCATCCGCCGTGGGCTCGGGCCCCCGGACCCAGATCGCCTAATATTTTTCCGAGACATACAATACGGCCTAAGGAACCATAGTCATCGCCCCACCATGACCAAATAACATTTTTTGTTATTTTACGGTCATAAAACTTGAATTCCGCCTGATTTCTATATTTTGTGTGTTATAGCCCACGCCTTCCGCCGCGGGCTTGGGCCCCCGGACCTGGGTCCCCTAATATTTTTCCGGGACATCAAATACGACCTAAGGAACCATAGTCACTGCCCCTCCATAGCCAAATTATATTTTTGGCATTTTACGGTCATAAAATTGTAATTCCGCCCGATTCTCATATTTTCATGTGCTATAGCCCACGCCTTTCGCCGTGGGCCCGTTACCCGGACCAGGATCGCCTAATATTTTCCCAGGACATCAAATACAAATTAAGGAACCATATTCACTGCCCTTCCATGACCAAATTATATTTTTTGGCATTTTACGGCCATAAAACTGGAATTCCGCCCAATTCCCATATTTTCTTGTGCTAAGCCCACCTTCCGCCGCGGGCCCAGGGCCCCTGACCTGGGTCGCCTAATATTTTTCTGAGACATCAAATAAGACCTAAGGAACCATACTCACCACACCTCAACAACCAAATTATATTTTTGGTGTTTTACGGCCATAAAAGTGAAATTCCGCCCGATTCCCATATTTTCGTGTGCTAAGCCCACGCCTTCCGCCACGGTCCCGAGGCCCCGGACCCGGGTTGCCTAATATTTTTCTGAGACATAATATAAGCCATAAGGAACCATACTCACCACACTTCCATGACCAAATTGTATTTTTTTTGTATTTTACGGCCATAAAACTGGAATTCCGCCCGATTCCCATATTTTCGTGTGCTATAGCCCACGTCTTATGCCGTGGGTCGGGGCTCTCGGACCCGAATCGCCTAATATTTTTCCTGGACATCAAATACGATCTAAGGAACCATAATCACCGCCTCGGCATGACAAATTATATTTTTTTATATTTTACGGCCATAAAACTGGAATTTCGCCCGATGCCCATATTTTCGTGAGCTATAGCCCACGCCTTCCGCTGTGGGCCCGAGCCCCCGGACCTGGATCGCCTAATATTTTTTTGGAACATCAAATACGACCTAAGGAACCATACTCACTGCCCTTCCATGACCAAACTGCAGTTTTTGGCATTTTACGGCCATAAAACTTGAATTCCTTCGAATTCCCATATTTTCATGTGCTATAGCGCACGCCCTCCACCGGGACCCCATACCCGGACCTGGATCGCTTAATATTTCTCTGGGACATCAAATACGGCCTTAGGAACCGTACTCACTGCCCCGCCATGACCTAATTGGCATTTTAAGGCCCTAAAACTGGAATTCCGCTCAATTCCCATATTTTCGTGTGCTATAGTCCACACCTTCCGTTGTAAGCCCGGGCCCCCGGACCCGGATCGCCTAATATTTTTTCGGGACATCAAATACGGCCTTAAGAACCATACTCACTGCCCGCCACTATCAAATTATATTTTTTGGCATTTGACGACCATAAAATTGGAATTCCGCTGGATTCCTATATTTTCGTGTGCCCACGGCCCCTCACCTTCCGCCGTGCGCCCGGGCCCGAGCCCGGATTGCCTAATATTTTTTCGGGACATGTAATACGACCTAAGGAACCATAGTAACAGCTCTGCCACAACCAAATTACATTTTTTTTGCATTTTACGGCCATAAAACTGGAATTCCGCCCGATTCTCATATTTTCGTGTACTATAGCCCACGTCTTCTGCCGTGGGCCGAGGCCCCACATACCCGAATCTCTTAATATTTCTCTAGGACATCAAATACGATCTGAGGAACCATATTCACTACCTGCCATGACCTAATTGGCATTTTAAGGCCATAAAACTGGAATTTCGCTCAATTCCCATATTTTCGTGTGCTATAGTCCACGCCTTCCGCTGTAAGCCCGGGCCCTCGGACCCGGATCGCCTAATATTTTTTTGGGACATCAAATACAATCGAAGGGACTATATTCACTGCCCCTCCATGACCAACTTACATTTTTGGTATTTTACGGCCATAAAACTGAAATTCCGCCCGATTTCTATATTTTTGTGCGATGTAGCCCACGCCTTCCGTCGTGGGCCCCCGCCCCCGCCCCCGCCCCCGGACCCGGATCACCTAATAGTTTTCCGTGACATAAAATATGACCTAAGTAACCATACTCACCACCCTGCCCTGACCAAATTATTTTTTTTGGTATTTTACAGCCATAAAATAGGAATTTCGCCCGACTCCCATATTTTCATGTGTTATAGCCCACGACTTTCACCGTAGACCCGGGACCCCGGACCCGGATTGCTTAATATTTTTCCGGACATCAAATACAACCTATGGAATGATAGTCACTACCCCGCTATGAGAAAATTATGTTTTTTGTCATTTTACGGCGATAAAACTGGAATTCCGCCTGATTCCCATATTTTCGTGAGCTATACCCATGCCTTCCGCCGTGGGCCCGGGCTTCAAGACCCAGATGACCTATTATTTTTTTTCAGGACATCAAATACAACCTAAGAAACCATAGTCACCACCCCGCCATGACCAAATTATATTTTTCGGTATTTTACGGCCATAAAACTGGAATTCTTCCCTGATTCCCATATTTTTGTGTGCTATAGCCCACGCCTTCTACCATGGGGCCGGGCCCCCGGACTCGGATCGCATAATATTTTTTCGGGACATCAAATATGACCTAAGGAACTATAGCCACCGCCCCGCCATAACCAAATTAGATTTTTAGCATTTCACGGCCACAAAATTGGAATTCCACCCTATTCCCATATTTTCGTGTGCTATAGCCCACACCTTCCACCGTGGGTCCGGTTTTTTCGGGACATCAAATACAACCTGAGGAACAATAATCAATTCCCTACAACGGCCAAATTATAGTTTTTGGCGTTTTACGGCTATAAAAATGGAATTCCGCTCGATTCCCATATTTTCGTATGCTATAGTCCATGCCTTCCGCCGTGGGCCCGGAACCGGATCGCCTAATATTTTTTTGGGACATCAAATACGACCTAAGGAACCATAGAAACCACCGCTCCATGACCAAATTAAATTTTTTGGCATTTTATGGCCATAAAACTGGAATTCCGCTCGATTCCCATATTTTTGTGTGCTACAGCCCACACCTTCCGCCGTGGGCCCAGGCCTTCGAACCCGGATCACCTAATATTTTTTTGGGACATTAAATACGACTTGAGGAACCATACTCACTGCCCCCCCATGACCAAATTATAGTTTTTGGCATTTTACGACCATAAAACTTGAATTTCGGTACGACCTAAGGAACTATAGTCACCGCCCCGCCATGACCAAATTATATTTTTTGGTATTTTACGGACATAAAATTGAATTTCCGCTCGACTCCCCTTATTTTCGTGTGCTAGCCCATGCCTTCCACCATGGGCCCGGGTCAACGGACCCAGATCGCCCAATATTTTTTCGGAATATTAAATACGACCTAAGGAACCATAATCACCGCCCACCCATGAACAACCTACATTTTTGGCATTTTACGGACATAAAACTTGAATTCCGGCCAATTCTCATATTTTCATGTGCTATAGCCCAAGCCTTCCGCCGTGGGCCCGGGCCCGGGCCCACTGACCCGAATTGCCTAATATTTTTTTGATACATTAAATACGACCAAGGAACTATACTCACTGCCCCGCCTTGACCAAATTATAGTTTTTGGTATTTTACGACCATAAAACTTGAATTTCGCCGAATTCCTATATTTTCGTGTGCTATAGCCCACGCCTTCCACCGTGGGCCCGGGACCTCGTATCCGGATTGCCTAATATATTTCATAGACATCAAGTACGACCTAAGGAACTATAGTCACCACCCCGCCATGACCAAAGTATATTTTTTGGCATTTTCCGGCCATAAAACTTGAATTCCGCCCAATTCCCATATTTCCGTGTGCTATAGCCCACGCCTTCCGCCCTGGGCCAGGGCACCCGGACCCGCATTGCCTAATATTTTTTCGGGACATAAAATACGACCTAAAGAGCCATAGTCACCGCCCCTCCATGACAAAATTATAATTTTTTGCATTTTATGGCCATAAAACTGGAATTCCGCCCCATTCCTATATTTTCTTGTGCTATAGACCACGACTTTCACCTTGGGCCCGGGGCCCCCCAACCCAGATCTCCTAAATTTTTTCCAGGACATCAAACACGACCTAAGAAACCATAGTCACTGCCCCGCCATGACCAAATTATATTTTTTGGCATATTACTGCTATAAACTAGAATTCCGCCTGATTCCCATATATTCTATCTACGCTTTCAGCCGTGCGTCCGGGCCCCCGGACTTGTATCGCTTAATAATTCTTCGGAACAACAAATACGACCGAAGGAACCATAGTCACCACCTCGCTATGACCAAATTTCATTTTTTGGTATTTCACGGCCATAAAACTAGAATTTCGCCCAATTCTCATATTTTCGTGTGATGTAGTCCACGCCTTCCGCCGTGGGCTCGGGCCCCCGAACCCGGATCATTTAATATTTTTTTGAGATATAAAATATGACCTAAGAAACCATAGTCACCGCCCCTCCATGACCAAATTACATTTTGTCATTTTACGGCCATAAAACCGTAATTCCGCCCGATTCCCATATTTTCATGTGCTATAGCCCATGCCTTTCGTCGTGGGCCCGAGTCCCCGGACTAGGATCGCCTAATATTTTCCCGGAATATCAAAAACGAACAAGGAACCATATTCACCGCCACCCATGACCAAATTACACTTTTTGGCATTTTATGGCCATAAAACTGGAATTCCGCCCGATTCTCATATTTTCGTGTGCTAAGCCCACGCCTTCCGCAGCGGGCCTGGGGCCCCGGACCTGGATCGCCTAATATTTTTTAGAGACATCAAATATGACCTAAGGAACCATACTCATCGCACCTCCACCACCAAATAACATTTTTTGGCGTTTTATGGCTATTAAACTGGAATTCCGCCCGATTCCCATATTTTCGTGTGCTATAGCCCACACCTTCGGCTGTGGGACGGAGCCCCCGGACTCGGATCGCCTAATATTTTTCCTAGACATCAAATACGACCTAAGGAACCATAGTCACCGCCCCACCATGACCAAATTACATTTTGGTATTTTACAGCCATAAAACTGGAATTCCGCCTGATTCCAATATTTTCGTGAGATAGCCCACGCCTTCTGATGTGGGCCGGGTGCCCCGGATCCGGATCGCCTAATATTTTCCCGGGACATCTAATACGACCTAAGGAACCATACCCACCGCCCCACCACAACCAAATTAAATATTTTGGAATTCAGCTCGATTCCTATATTTTCGTATGCTATAGCCCACACCTTCCGCCGTGGGCCCGGGCCCCCGGACCCGGATCGCCTAATAGTTTTTTGGGATATCAAATACGACCTAAGGAACCATACTCACTGCCCCTCCATGACCAAATTATAGTTTTTCACATTTTACGGCCATAAAACTTGAATTTCGCCGAATTCCCATATTTTCGTGTAAAATAGCCCACACCTTCCAACGTGGGCCCGGGACCCCCAACCCGGATCGTCTAATATTTTTATGGAACATCAAATACGACATAAGGAACTATAGTCACCACCCCGCCATGACCAAATTATATTGTTTGGCATTTTATAGACATAAAATTAGAATACCACTTGATTCCCCTTATTTTCGTGTGCTAGTCCATGCCTTCTGCCGTGGGTCCGGGCCTCCGGACCTGGATCGCATGATATTTTTTTGGGATATCAAGTACTAGAGAAGGAACCATAATCACCACCCCGCCATGACCAAACAACATTTTTGGCATTTTACGGCCATAAAACTTGAATTCTAGCCAATTCCCATATTTTCGTGTGCTATAGCCCACACCTTCCGCCGTGGGCCCTGGCCCATGGACCCGGATCACCTAATAGTTTTCCGGGATATTAAATATGACCTAATAAACTATACTCACTACCCCTCCATGAACAAATTATAGTTTTTGGCATCTTACGGCCATAAAACTTGAATTTCGTCGAATTACAATATTTTCGTGTGTTATAGCCCACGCCTTCCACCGTGGGCCCGGGACCCCGAACTTGGACCGCCTAATATTTTTTTGGAACATCAAATAAGTCCTAAGGAACTATAGTGACCGCCTCTCCATGACCAAATTATATTTTTTGGCATTTTACGGCCATAAAACTTGAATTTCGCCCAATTCCCATATTTTCGTGTGCTATAGCTCACGACGGAAGGCGTGGGCCCGAGCCCCCTGAACCGGATCGCCTAATATTTTTTCGAGACATCAAATACGACCTAAGGAACCCTAGAAACCGCTCTGCCATGACCAAACTACAATTTTTGGCATTTTACGGCCAAAAAACTGGAATTCCGCCTGATTCCTTTATTTTCTTGTGCTATAGCCCACGCCTTCTGCCTTGGGCCCGGGCCCCCCCGTGCCTGGATGGTCTAAATTTTTTTCAGGACATCAAATACGACCTAAGGAACCATAATCACAGCCCCACCATGAACAAATTATATTTTTGGAATTTTACGGCCATAAAATTGGAATTCTGCCCGATTTCCATATATTTGTGTTCTATAGCCCATGCCTTCCGCCGTCGGCCCGGGCTCACGCACCCGGATCACCTAATATTTTTCCGGGACATCAAGTATGACCTAAGGAACCATAATCACCGCCCCGCCATGACCAAATTATATTTTTTGGTATTTTAGTACCATAAAATTGGAATTCCGCCCAATTCCCATATTTTTGTATGCTATAGCCTACGACTTCCGCCGTGGGCTCGGGCCCCCAGACCCAGATCGCTTAATATTTCTCTGGGACAACAAATATGTCCTTAGGAACCATACTCACTTCCCCTCCATGACCAAATTATATTTTTTGGCATTTGAAGGCCATAAAATTGGAATTCCGCTCAATTTCCATATTTTCGTGTGCAATAGCCCACGACGCCACGCCTTCTGCCATGGGCCCGAGCCCCCAGGCTCGGATTGCCTATTATTTTTTCGGGACAAACAATATGACCTAAGAAACCATAGTCACCTCCCCATCACGACCAAATTACATCTTTTGGCATTTTATAGCCATAAAATTGGAATTTTGCCCCTATTCTCGTATTTTCATGTGTTATTGCCCACGCCTTCTACCGTGTGCCCGGGCGCCCGAACCCGGATCGCCTACTATTTTTCCGGGACATCAAATATGACCTAAGAAACTATATTCACCGCCCATCCAAGACCAAATTACATTTTAGCATTTTACGGCCACAAAATTGGAATTCCGCCCGATTTCTATATTTTCATGTGCTATAGCCCACTTACGCTGTGGGCTCGGGCCACCTAAGCCGAATCACCTAATATTTTTTTGGGACATCAAATACGACCTGAGGAACCATACTGAATTCCCCACCACGACCAAATTACAAATTTTGACATTTTACGGTCATAAAAATGGAATTCCGCTCGATTCTCATATTTTCGTGTGCTATAGTCCGCGCCTACCGCTGTGGGCACGGACTCGGATTGCCCAATATTTTTACGAGACATCAAACACAACCTAAGGAACCATAGCCACCGCCCCTCCATGGCCAAATTAAATATTTTTGCAGACGGCCACAAAACTTGAATTCTACTCGATTCCCATATTTTCGTGTGCTATAGCCCACGCCTTCCGCCGTGGGCCCGGGCCCCCGGACCCGGATCGCCTAATATATTTACAAGACATTAAATACGAACTAAGGAACCATAGTCACCACCTTGCCATGACCAAATTATATTTTTTGGCGTTTTACGGCCATAAAACTGGAATTCCACCCAATTCCCATATTTTTCGTATGCTATAGCACATGCCTTCCGCCGTAGGCCCGGGCCCCTGGAACCGGATTGCCTAATTATTTTCAGGACATGAATACGACCTAGGGAACCATAGTCAGCACCTCGCCATGAAAAAATTATATTTTTTGGCATTTTACGGCCATAAAACTAGAATTCCGCCCGATTCACATATTTTCGTCTTCTATAGCCCACGCCTTCTGCTGTGGGAATGGTTCCCCGGATTCGGATCGCCTAATATTTTCTCGGGACATGTAATACAACCTAAGGAACTATACTCACCGCCCCACCATGACCAAATTACATTTTTTGGAATTTCGCTCGATTTCCATATTTTCGTGTGCTAGCCCACGCCTTTCGTCGTGGGACTGGGCCCCCGGACTCGGATCGCCTAATATTTTCCCGTGACATTAAATACGACCTAAGGAACCATACCCACTTCCCCTCTATGACCAAATTATAGTTTTTGGCATTTTACGGCCATAAAACTTGAATTCCGCCGGATTCCCATATTTTCGTGTGCTATAGCCCACGCCTTCCACCGTGGGCCCGGACTCGAATCGCCTAAAAAATTTTCGGGACATCAAATACGATTTAAGGAAATATAGTCACTGCCCCGCCATGACCAAATTACATTTTTGGCATTTTACGGACATAAAATATGAAATCCGCTCGATTTCCCTTATTTTCGTGTGCTAGCACATGCCTTCCGCCGTGGTCTCGGCCCCCGGACCCGGATCGCCTAATATTTTTTCGGGATATCAAATACGACCTAAGGAAACGTAATCACCGCCCGGCCATGACCAAACTATATTTTGGCATTTTACGGCCATAAAACTTGAATTTCGCCCAATTCCCATATTTTCATGTGCTACGCCTTCCGCATTGTGCCCGGGCCCACGGACCCGGATTGCGTAATATTTTTCTGGGACATCAAATTCAACCTAACGAACCATAGTCACCGCCCATCCATGACCAAATTAATTTTTTTTGAGTTTTATAGCCATAAAACTTGAATTCCACCCGATTCCCATACTTTCGTGTGTTAAAGCCCACGTCTTCAGCCGTGGACCTGGGCCTCCGGACCCGGATCGCTTAATGTTTCTCTGGGACATCAAATACGGCCTTAGGAACCATACACACTGCCCCTCCATGACCAAATTACATTTTTTGGCGCTTGACGGCCATAAAATTGGAATTCCGCTCCATTCTCATATTTTCGTGTGCAATACCCACGCCTTCCGCCGTGGGCCCGGGACCCAGACCCGGATCGCCTAATTTTTTTTGGGATGTCAAATACGACCAAAGGAACCATAGTCACCACCCCGCCCCGATCAAATTACATTTCTTGGCGTTTTACGGCCATACAACTAGAATTCTGCCCAAGTGATATATTTTTATGTGCTATAGCCCACGCCTTCCGCCGTAGCCCGGCGTCCCTGGACCCGGATCGCCTAATATTTCCCCCGGACATCAAATACGACCTTAGGAACCATATTCACTGCCCCGCCAAGACCTAATTACATTTTTTGGTGTTTTACGGTCATAAAACTAGAATTCCGCTCGATACCGATATTTTTGTGTGTTATATCCCACGCTTTCCGCCGTGGGTCCGTTCCCCTGAACCCGGATCGCCTAATATTTTTTTGGGACATCAAATACGACCTAAGGAACCATATTCACTGCCCCTCCATGACCAAATTATATTTCTCGGCATTTTGCGGCTATAAAACTAAAATTCTGCCCCATTGATATATTTTCGTGTGCTATAGCCCACGCCTTCCGCCGTAGGCCGGTGTCCCCGGACCCGAATCGTTTAATATTTCCCCAGGACATCAAATACGACTTTAGGAATCATATTCACCGCCCCGCCATAACCAAATTATATTTTTTGGCATTTTACAGCCATAAAATTGGAATTCTGTCCGATTCCAATATTTTCGTGTGCTACAGCCCAAACCTTCCGCTGTGGGCCCGGGCCCCCAAAACCGGATTGCCTAATTTTTTTTGGGACATGAAATACAACCTAAGGAACCATAGTCACCACCTCGCCATGACCAAATTACATTATTGGCATTTTACAGCCATAAAACTGGAATTCCGCTCGATTCCCATATTTTCATGTGCTATAGCCCACGCCTTCCGCTGTGGGCCCGGTACCCCGGACACGGATCGCCTAATATTTTCCCGGGACATCTAATATGACCTAAGGAACCATACTCACTACCCAGCCAAGACCAAATTATATTTTTTGGAATTTCGCTTGATTACCATATTTTCATGTGTAATAGCCCACGCCTTCCGCCGTGGGCCCGGACCCCTAGTCTGGATCTCCTAATATTTTATCAAATACGACATAAGGAATCATAGTCACTGACCTGCTATGACCAAATTATATTTTTTGGTATTTTACGGTTATAAAACTGGAATTCCGCTCGATTCCCATATTTTCGTGTGCTATAGCCCACGTCTTCCGTCGTGGGTCGGGGCCCCCGGACCCGGATCGCTTATTATTTCTCCGGGACATCAAATACCACCTTAGTATCCATACTCACTGCCCCGCCACAACCAAATTCCATTTTTTGGCGTTTTATGGCCATAAAACTGGAATTCCGCTCAATTCCCATATTTTCGTGTGCTATAGCCCGCGCCTTCCTCTGTGGGCCCGGTACTACAGACCCGGATCGCCTAATATTTTATTGAGACATCTAATACGACATAAGGAACCATACTCACCGCCCTACCATGACCAAATTACATTTTTTGAAATTCTGCTCGATTCCCATATTTTAATTATCTATAGCCCACGCCTTTCGCCGTGGGCCCGGGCCCCGGACCCGGATTGCCTAATATTTTTTTGCGATATCAAATATGACCTAAGAAACCATAATCACCGCCCTTGCATGACCAAACTACATTTTTTGGCATTTTACGGCCAAAAAACATAAATTCCGCCCAATTTCCATATTTTCGTCTGCTATAGCCCACGCCTTCCGCCGTGGGCCCGGGCCCAAGGACCCGGATCGCCTAATATTTATCCGGGACATCAAATACAAATTAAGAAACCATAGTCACGTCCCCTCCATGGCCAAATTACATTTTTTGGCATTTTACTGCCACAAATCTGGAAGTCCGCCCAATTCTCATATTTTCGTATGTTATAGCCCATGCCTTCCGCCGTAGGCCCGGGCCCGTGGAACCGGATTGCCTAATTATTTTCAGGACATGAATACGACCTAGGGAGCCATAGTCAGCACCTCTCCATGACAAAATTACATTTTTGGCATTTTACGGCCATAAAACTAGAATTCTGCCCGATTCACATATTTTCGTCTACTATAGCCCACGCCTTTCGCCGTGGGCCCGGGCCCCGGACCCGGATCGCCTAATATTTTTTTGCGATATCAAATATGACCTAAGAAACCATAATCACTGCCCCTGCCTGACCAAACTACATTTTTTGGCATTTTACGACCAAAAAATATAAATTCCGCCCAATTCTCATATTTTCGTACGCTATACCTACGCCTACCGCCGTGGGCCCGGGCCCCGGGACCCTGATCGCTTAATCTTTCTCTAGGACATCAAGCACGACCTTATGAACTATACTCACTGCCCCACCATGACAAAATTACATTTTTTGGGCATTTTAAGGCCATAAAACTGGAATTCCGGCCAATTCCTATATTTTCGTGTGCTATAGCCCACGCCTTCTGTCGTGGGCCCAGGCCCCCGGACCTTGATCGCCAAATATTTTTTTGAGACATCAAATATGATGTAAGGAACCATATTCACTATCCCACGATGACAAAATTACATTTTTGGCATTTTTACGGTCATAAAACTAGAATTACGCCCCGATTCCCATTTTTTGTGTGTTATTGCCCACGCCTTCCGCCCTGGGCCCGGGCCCCCGAACACGGATCGCCAAACATTGTTTCGGGACATCAAACATGACCACAGGAAGCATAGTCACCATCCCTCCATGACCAAATTATATTTTTTGGAATTTTACGAGCATAAAATTGTAATTCTGCCCGATTCCCATATTTTTGTGTGCTATAGCCCATAGCTTCTGCCATGGGCCCGGTTCCCCGGACCAGGATCGCCAAATATTTTTCCGGGACATCAAATACGACCTAAGTAACCATAGTCACGCCCCTCCATGACAAAATTATATTTTTTTGGCATTTTACGGCCATAAAACTTGAATTACTCCCGATTCCCATATTTTCGTGTGCTATAGCCCACGCCTACCGCCGCGGGCCCGGGATCCGGGTCGCCTAATATTCTTCTGAGACATCAAATACGACCTAAGCAACCATATTCACTGCCCCACCATGACCAAATTACATTGTTTGGCGTTTTACGGCCATAAAATTGGAATTCTGCCCGATTGCCATTCTTTCATGTGCTATAGCCCACGCTTTCCGCCGTGGGCCGAGGTCCCCGAACCCGGATCGCCTAATATTTTTTCGGGACATCAAATACGACCTAAGGAATAATAGCCACCGCTCTTCCACAACCAAATTATATTTTTTTGCGTTTTATTGCCATAAAACTGAAATTTCGCCCGATTCTCGTTTTTTATATGCTATAGCCCACGCCTTCCGCTGTGGGCCCGGGACCCCGGACCCGATTTGGCTAATATTTTTTTGGACATCAAATACGACCTAAGGAACTATAGTCACCGCCCATCATGACCAAATTAGTTTTTTAGCATTTTAGGGACATAAAACGGCAATTTCGCCCGATTCCTATATTTTCGTGTGCTTTAGCCCACAGCTTCTGCCGTGGGCCTGGCTCCCCAGACCAGGATGACCTAATATTTTCTCGGGACATCAAATACGACCTAAGGAACCATAGTCACTGCCCCTCCATTACCAAATTATAGTTTTTGGCATTTTATGGCCATAAAACTGGAATGCCGCCCAATTCCCATATTTTCGTGTGCTATATAGCCCATGCCTTCCGCCTTGTGCCCGGGGCCCCGGACCCGGGTCGCCTAATATTTTTTAGAGACATCAAATATGACCTAATTAACCATGTTCACTTCCCCTCCATGTCCAAATTATATTTTTTGGTATTTTACAGCAATAAAACTGGAATTCCATCCGATTCCTATATTTTCGTGTGCTATAGCCCACGCCTTCCGCCGTGGGCTAGGTCCCCCGAAACCGAATCGCCTAGTATTTTTACAGGACATCAAATACAACCTAAGGAACCATAGTCACCTCCCCACCATGACCAAATTATTTTTTTTGGCATTTTACTGCCATAAAATTAGAATTCCGCCTAGTTCCTATATTTTCGTATACTATAGCCTGCGCCTTCCGTCGTGGGCCCAGGCCCCCGTTCTCGGATCGCTTAATATTTCTCCGAGACATCAAGTACGACCTTACGAATCATACTCACTTCCCCACCATGACAAAATAACATTTTTTGGCATTTTACAGCAATAAAACTGGAATTCCACCGATTCCCATATTTTCGTATGTTATAGCCCACACCTTCCGCCCCAGATCTGGATCACCTAATATTTTTTCTGGACATAAAATACGATGTAAGGAACCATATTCATCGTCCCTCCATGACCAAATTACATTTTTTGGTATTTTATGGCCATAAAACTGGAATTATGCCCGATTCCCATATTTTGTATGATACCGGCCACGCCTTTCGCCGTGGGCCAAGGCCCCCAGACCCGGATCGCCTACTATTTTTCAGGACATCAATTACAACCTAAGGAACCATATTCACCGTCCCAGTATGACCAAATGACATTTTTAGGCATTTTACGGCAATAAAACTAGAATTACACCCGATTCTCATATTTTGTATGATACAGCCTACGCCTTCCGCCATTGGCCTGGGCTCCCGAGCCCGAATCGCCTAACATTCTTTTGGGACATCAAATACGACCTAAGGAACCATTGTCACCGCCCCTCCATGACCAAATTACAATTTTTGGCATTTTACGGCCATAAAACATTAATTCTGCTCGATTCCCATATTTTCGTGTGCTATAGCCCACAGCTTCCGCCGTGGGCCTGGGTCCCCGGACTAGGAACGCCTAATATTTTTTCGGGACATCACAAATGACCTAAGGAACCATAGTCACCATCCCTCCATGTCCAAATTACATTTTTTGGCATTTTACGACCATAAAACGTGAATTCCGCCCAATTTTCATATTTTCGTGTGTTATAGCCCACGCCTTCCGCCGTGAGCCCGGGGCCCCAGAAGAGGGTCACCTAATATTTTTCCGAGATATCAAATACGACCTAAGGAGCCATACTCTCTACCCCACCATGACCAAATTATATTTTTTGGCATTTTACGGCCATAAAACTGGAATTCCGCCCGATTCCCATATTTTCATGTGTTATAGCCCACAGCTTCCGCCGTGGGCCTGGGTCCCTGGACCAGGATTGCGTAATATTTTCTCGAGACATCAATACGACCAAATGAACCATAGTCGCTACCCCTCCATGACCAAATTATATTTTCTGGCATTTTACGACCATAAAACTTGAATTCCGCCCGATTCCCATATTTTCGTGTGCTATAGCCCACACCTTCCACCGCGGGCCCGGGGCCCCCAGACCCTGGTCACCTAATATTTTTATGAGACATCAAATATGACCTAAGGAACCATACTCACCGGCCCTCCATGACCAAATTATATTTTTTGGCGTTTTACGGCTATAATACTGTTTTCCGCCCAATTCTCATATTTTCGTGTGCTACACCTTCCGCCGTGGGCCTGGGCCCAAGGACCAGGATCGCCTAATATTTATCCAGGACATCAAATACGACTTAATAAACCATAGTCACTTCCCCGCCACGGCCAAATTAAATGTTTTGGCATTTTACTGCCATAAAACTTGAATTATGCTTAATTCTCATATTTTCGTATGCAATAGCCTACGCCTTACGCCGTGGTTCCGGACCCTGATCGCTTAATATTTCGTCGGGACATCAAGTACGGCCTTAGGAACCATACTCACCATCCCACCACGACAAAATTATATTTTTTGGAATTTTACGACCATAAAACTGGAATTCCGCCTGATTCCCATATTTTCGTGTGCTATAGCCCACGCCTTCCGCCATCAGCCCGGGTCCCCCGGACCTAGATCGCCTAATATTTTTTTGAGACATCAAATACGAATGTAATTTGGTCATGGAGGGGCGGTGACTATAGTTCCTTATGCCGTATTTGATGTCCCGAGAAAATATTAGGTGATGCTGGTCCGGGGACCCAGGCCCACAGCGTAAGCTGTGGGCTATGGCACATGAAAATATAGGAATCGCGCGGAATTACAATTTTATGGCTGTGAAATTACAAAAAATATAATTTGGTCACTGAGGGGCGGTGACTATGGTTCCTTAGGTTGTGTATGTCCCGAAACATTGTTAGGCGATCCGGGTTCGAGGACCCGGCCCCAGGGCAAAAGGCGTGGGCTATAGCATACAAAAAATGGTAATCGGCGTAATTCTAGTTTTATGGCCATAAAATGCCAAAAAATATAATATGGTCATCGTGGGACAGTGAATATGGTTCCTTACGTTTTTTGGCATTTTACGGCCATAAAACTTTAATTCTGCCCGATTCTCATATTTTCATGTGCTATAGCCCTCGCCTATGCCACGTGCCCGAAACCCCGAACCCGGGTTGCCTAATATTTTTCCGAGACATCAAATACGACCTAAGGAACCATAATCACCTCTCCTCCATGACCAAATTAAATTTTTTGGCGTTTTATGGCCATGAAACTTGAATTCTACCCGATTCCCATTTTTTCTTGTGCTATAGCCCACGCCTTCCGCCGTGGGCTGTGGCCCCCGAATCCAGATCGCCTAATATTTTTCGGGACATCAAATACGACCTAAGGAACCATAGCCACCGCTCCGCCATAACCAAATTACATTTTTGGCATTTTACTGCCATAATACTGCAATTCCGCCCGATTACAATATTTTGTATGCTATAGCCTACGCCTTCCGCTGTGGGCCCGAGCCCCGGACTCGGATCGCCTAATATTTTTTCCGGACATCAAATATGACCTAAGGAACGATAGTCACCCCCTCCATGAACAAATTAATTTTTTTTGTCATTTTACGTCCACAAAACTATAATTCCGCCCGATTCCTATATTTTTGTGTGCTATAGCTCACAGAATCCATCGTTGGTCGGGATCCCTAGAAAAGGATCGCCTAATATTTTCCTCGGGATATCAAATATGACCAAAGTAACCATAGTCACCACCCCTCCATGACCAAATTACATTTTTTGGCTTTTTACAACCATAAAACTTGAATTCTACCCGATTCCCAAATTTTCGTGTGCTATAGCCCACGCCTTCCGTCGCGTCCCTGGGTCCTCGCACCCGGGTTGCCTAATATTTTTATAAGACATCAAATGCGACCTGAGGAACCATACTCACTTCCCCTCATTACCAAATTACAGTTTTTGGCATTTTACAGCCATAAAACTGTAATTCCGCTCGATTCCCATATTTTTGTGTGCTTAGCCCACAGCTTCCGCTGTGGGCCCGGGTCCCCAGACCAAGATCACTAAATATTGCTCCGAGACATAAAGTACGACCTTAGGAATCATACTCATTGCCCCGCCACGACCATATTACATATTTTGGCATTTTACGGCCTTAAAATTGGAATTCTTCCCGATTCCCATATCTTCGTGTGTTATAGCCCACGCCTTCTGCCATAGGCCGGGCCCCCCGAACATGGATCGCCTAATATTTTTTCGGGATATCAAATACGACCTAAGGAACCATATTCACCGTCCCACCATGACCAAATTACATTTTTAGGTATTTTACGGCCATAAAACTAGAATTACGCCCGATTCCCATATTTTGTATGACATATAGCCCACTCCTTCCGCCGTTGGCCCGGGCCCCCGAGCCCGGATCACCTAAAATTCTTTCAGGACGTCAAATATGACCTAAGGAACTATATTCACTGCCCCTCCATGACCAAATTACATTTTCGGAATTTTACGGCTGTAAAAATATAATTCCGCTCGATTCCCATATTTTCATGTCCTATAGCCCACAACTTCCACCGTGGGCCCGGGTCCCCAAACCAGGATCACCTAATATTTTCTCGGGACATCAAATACGAACTAGGGAACCATAGTCACCGCCCCATCATGCCCAAATTTCATGTTTTGGCATTTTACGGCCATAAAACTCCAATTCCGCCCGATTCCCATATTTTCGTGTGATGTTGCCACGCCTTCCGCCGTGGGCCCGGGGCCCCAAACCAGGGTTTCCTAATATTTTTCTGAGACATCAAACACGACCTAAGGAACCATACCCACTGCCCCTCCATGACCAAATTACATTTTTGGGCATTTTACGGTCATAAAACTGGAATTCCGCCCGATTCCCATATTTTCGTGTGCTATAGCCCACAACTTCGGCCGTGGGCCCGGGTCCCCATACCAGGATCGCCTAATATTTTCTCAGGACATCAAATACGACCCAAGAAACCATAGTCACCGCCCTTCCATGACCAAATTACATTTTGTAGCGTTTTATGGCCATAAAACTTGAATTCCGCCCGATTCCCTTATTTTCGTGTGCTATAGCGCATGCCTTCCGTCATGGTCCTGGGCCCAAGGACCCGGATCGCCTAATATTTATCTGAGGTATCAAATACAACCTAGGGAACTATAGTCACCTCCCCGCCATGAACAATTACATTTTTTGACGTTTTATTGCTATAAAACTTGAATTCTGCCCAATTCCCATATTTTTGTGTGCTATAGCTCACGCCTTCCGTCGTGGGCCCGGGCTCAAGGACCCGGATCACCTAATATTTATCCTAGATATCAAATACAACCTAAGGAACCACAGTCACCTCCTCGCCATGGCCAATTACATTGTTTGGAATTTTACTGCCATAAAACTTAAATTCCGCCCAATTCCCATATTTTCGTATGCTATGCCTACGCCTTCCGCCGTTGGCCCAGGCCCCTGGACCCTGACCGCTTAATATTTCTTCGGGACATCACGTACGACCTTAGGAACCATGCTCACTTCCCCACAATAGCAAAATTAAATTTTTAGCATTTTACGGCCATAAAACTGGAATTCCGCCTGATTCCCATATTTTCGTGTGCTATAGCCCACGCTTTCCATCGTGGGCCCATTCCCCCGGACCTGGATCACCTAATATTTTTCGAGACAACAAATACGGTGTAAGGAACCATATTTACTGTCCCACAATGACCAAATTACATTTTTAGACATTTTATGGCTATAAAACTTGAATTACGCCCGATTCCTATTTTTTGTATACTATAGCCCACGCCTTCTGCCCTGGGGCCAGGTCCCCGAACCCGAATCATCTAATATTTTTCTGAGACATCAAATATGACCTAAGGAACTATAGTCACCGCTCCTCCATGACCAAATTAGTTTTTTGTCAATTTATGTCCATAAAACTGTAATTCTGCCCGATTCCTATATTTTCATGTGCTATAGCCCACAACTTCCGCCTTGGGCCCGGGTCCCCGTACAAAGATCGCCTAATATTTTTTTGGTACATTAAATAAGAACTAAGGAACCATGGTCACTGCCCCTCTATGACCAAATTATATTTTTTGGCGTTTTACGGCCATAAAACTTGAATTCCACCCGATTCTCATACTTTTGTGTGCTATAGCCCATGCCTTCCACCGCATGCCTGGGGCCCCGGACCCGGATCGTCTAAAATTTTTTCGAGACTTCAAACACGACCTAAGGAACCATACTCACCGCCCCTCCATGACCAAATTATATTTTTTGGCATTTTACGGCCATAAAATTGTAATTCCGCTCCATTCCCATAGTTTCGTGTGCCCACAGCTTCCGCCGTGGGCCCGGGGCCCGGGAACAGGATCGCTTAATATTTCTCCGGGACATCAAGTACGACCTTAGGAACCATACTTACTGCCCCACCACGACCATATTATATTTTTTGGCATTTTACGGCCATAAAACTGGTATTTTGCCTGATTCCCATATTTTCATGTGCTATAGCCCACGCCTTCTGCCGTGGGTCGGGCCCCCCGAACACGGATCTCCTAATATTTTTCCAGGACATCAACTATGACCTAAGGAACCATATTCACCATCCTACCATGATCAAATTACATTTTACGGCCTTAAAAGAAGAGTTACTCCCGATTCCCAATTTTTGTATAATATAGCCCACTCCTTCCGCCATTGGCCCGGGACCCTGATTTCGGATCACCTAACATTCTTTCGGGACATCAAATACGACCTAAGGAACCATAGTCACCGCCCATCCATGACCAAATTATATTTTTTGGCACTTTATGGCCATAAAACTGTAATTTTGCTTGATTCCCATATTTTCGTGTGCTGTAGCCCACAGCTTCCGCCGTGGGCTTGGGTCCCCGGACCAGGATCCTCTAATATTTTCTCGGGACATCAAATACGACCTAAGGAACCATAGTCACCGCCCCTGCATGACCAAATTACATTTTTTGGCATTTTACGGTCATAAAACTTGAATTCCACCTGATTCCTATAATTTCGTGTGCTATGGCCCACGCCTTCCGTTGCGGGCCCGGGGCCCTAGATCTGGGTCGCCTAGTATTTATGTGAGACATCAAATATGACCTAAGTAACCATACTCACCGCCCCTCCATGGCCAAATTACATTTTTTGGCATTTTGCGGCCATAAAACTAGAATTTCGCTTGATTCCCATATTTTCGTGTGCTATAGCCCACAACTTCCGCCGTGGGCCCGAGTCCCCCGACCAGAATCACCTAATATATTCTCGGAACGTCAAATACGACCTAAGGAACCATAGTCACCGCCCCTCCATGACCAAATTACATTTTTTAGCGTTTTACAGCCATAAAACTTGAATTCCGCCCGATTCCAATATTTTCGTGTGCTATAGCTCACGCCTTCCGCCGTGGAACCGGGCCCAAGGACCCGGTTTTGCAAGTTTACCAAAATCATGAAATTAAGCCAACATAGTAAAACAAGGAGTAATAGACCTCAATGGCGACAATTTGAACAAAGACAACAGCAAATCGGACTCGGAACCACGAACCTCGTCGTCGAGCAACCACAATTGAACCAGGCTACACCAACAGAGCCCAACGCTGGAACAAACGAACGAGAAATGCTCAAAATGGTTGAAAAGCTAAGGCTGGAGCTCAGCCATAAATTCAGCCAGCACAACAGCAATCAACAACAGCTTTAAAAGATGAAATTTCGGATATAAGAGCTTCTGCAACGTCGAGTACAAGAACATATGGTAACAAGGACATGAACGAAACTAAAAGAAACAGAAACAGGGCGTTCAAATAGAGCAAAACTAATCGGCCACAACTTCAATGGCGAAATCGACAGACTGGACCTTGATGACCTCAAAATTTCAATACCCAACTCCAAACAGATCTCACAAACGGCTCCAAAATGGACTTAAATCAACAAAACCCAGCAGCAAAATGAAGTTTAAGAACTGAAATTGCTTTTCAATTAATAGAACTTCAGCAACTATGGAAACTGAAAATCAAACTTTCGATTGATTAAATATTCAGTAATACACGAACAGAAATCGAGCAAGTGTTACAACCAACACTCGACACAACAATCAGACCCAAACGGGAACAAGAACCGCACTGTGAACGACCCATCGAGCTCGATCGACCTCCATGCTTTGGAACGAAATTCCTCATTCTCTCATCACTGCTCTCTATTCGTCTGGTGGTGCGTGTGTGATCTATGACGGAAACAATGGAAGGAGTTGGGGAAAAATGTGAAAGGAGGCGGGGCTAGTGGTTTCGATTAGGAAGCATCCATGAATTTTGGCTCTCTTCTATGAAGAAGAAGCAGATTCCATCGATGGGAGAGGGGGGGTTTCCTCTTTGCGCGGCTTTTTCAGCCTTCTTTTGGGCGTTCTTTTCTTGTTTTTTTTTTCAGATTTTTTTAAGCATTATTTTATAGGTAGAGTCTAGGTTTAGGTGTATTTTTGTGTTTTTTGTCCATTAGCTCCTAGGTTTTTTGTGTTAAGTCCTCAGGGTATTTTTTATTTATTTTTTATCCCAAAAAAGAGTCTAGAAGAGTCCTTAGACTACACAATGACTTTTTTTATTTTAAAAAAAAGATAGAAATACTACATAGTGCCAAAGCTAATCATAATTAATTAAACTAAACATGAAACTATTTTTGTGTTTTTTTTTTTTTTTGAATTTATGAAAAATGCATAAACTAAAATATTTAAAATTTTCATTTTTCTTGTAATAAAATAAAGTAAAAAGTCAAAATGAGTTGAAATAGTTATATTAGGCCTAAATTGAATATTTACGTGCTAAAATATAAAAAATCTTGGGGAGTGTCAAAAATTACATGTCTACATATGTGACTCTATGTGTGTATGTTCAGCGGCTGAAATCCGTGAAGAAGATGAGGGAAATCAGATGGGGAAGGGGTCGTTTATGGCTGCTCGTTCTTGCGAGAAGATGGTGGTGAGGAAGATAAAAAATACAGGGGAGGGGGGTCTTGTTTTGCAAAAGCTGCGCTGATCAGCTCCTTTTTTCCAGGCATGTTCCCCCCCTCCCCTAGCTGATTAACCTTAGCTTTTGTAGGTGTAGGGTCTAGGGTTATATCTTGTATTTTTTGCTCATTAGTCCGTAGGTCTTTTGTGTATTAGGTCCTTATGGTCTTTTTTATTTTTTTTAATTCTAAAGAAGAGTCTAGAAGGGTCCCTAGGCTTAATGGACTAATTCGAATTGGGCCAAGAACTGGGATCTAAAACTCTTAAAATTGTGATCCAACATCTTAATTGACTCTTTTTAAAATAAGATAAAAATACTATACAATACAAAAGCTAACATGAAACTATTATATATTTTTGTATTTTCAAGATTATGTAAAGATAAATATAAGGTACTATTTTTGTATATTTTTTATTTAAATTTATGAAAGATACATAAGCTAAAATATTTTTTGTAATTTTTCATTTTTATGACGAAAATAAAGGAAAGAAGTCAAAAATAGTTGAAATAGCTATATTAGGCCTAAATTAAATATTTACCTGCTAAAATATAAAAAATCTTGGGGAGGGTCAAAAATCACATGTCTTGCTCTGGTTTTTGTTGAATGCTGTGTTAATTCTCTGTTGCTCTATCCTTATGAAATATTTTACACATCTTATTAACAAAGTCCAGGTTCATTAGAAGATACATTGATGTAGTGATGATTTGGACTTTACTGAAAGAAGTTTTGGTCCATTCTTTTCCACTGATTATTCTTGAACATGTTTGTAGTGAGAAACATAATATTTTGTATTGTTGTTTGTATGTTTGGATATTTCTTTGGGCTTAATTTGGTTCCATAATCTCTTCTGCCAAAGTTAGGAATAGCAATTAAAGAAAACCACAATTTAAGGCAATACGGACCATGGGCTTTGGGATTTGAACATAATTAAAAGAAATTATCATGAAAAGAATTTATTAGTTGTAAAAATAAATATTCGTAATTCACTTAGTTGAATGCTTTTCCTTTTAATTTAAGAATTGAGGCGCGTCGTGCCGAATAAAAATGACAATTGCGTAGCCCTCGTATTAGCTTTATAACCTAGATATTAAAAATGACTAATATTTCATAGAATATCCTTTAGGGCCGTTTAAAAAATACTATTGTGATTGTGTATACGTCTGCATAACACAATTACGCTTCTAAAAACAAAACCAGAGTATGCGTTCGCGCAACTTCGGTCCAAATTTTCTTAATAATAATAAAGCGTTATTAATTGTGGACACGTTCGCGTGACATGATTTTTGATGCGCCAAACAAGCAAGTATACGTACGCGTAACCTGTTTCAAGATAAATTTCTTAATTAAAAGCAGTGAAAGAAGCAAAAGCATCTAGGTTCTAAAATCAGTAATTAAATAATTTCATAAGACAAGTATTATCAAAGCGACCGTGCTAGAACCACGGAACTCGGGAATGCCTAACACCTTCTTCCGGGTTAATAGAATTCCTTACATGGATTTTTGATTCGTAGACTATATACAGAGTCAAACCTTTTTCTCAATTCGAGATTTAAACCGTTAACTTGGGACACCATTAATTATCCCAAGTGGCGACTCTGACTTTTAACAAAATGAATCCTGTTTCGATTGTCACTTCAAGTTGGAAATAACTCCCTTTATTATACCCTTCCGGGGGATGTAGTGAAAAAGGAGGTGTGACAACGTATAAAAACACAAACGGGGCAGAAGTAGAAAAGGGATCTAGGGTTCTTGACATCGTTGAAAAATAAAAAAATTAAAACAAAAAAAGGACTTCTTTTCTTCTTGTTCACTGATTTTCGTTCTAGAAATGGACGTGTTTGAGTTCAAGGTCAATCCGAATTTGTAAAATTGAGGTGTTGTTCGAGGTTGCAGCCGGTCTTCATTTAAGGTTTTGCTATGGTCGATTCTCGTTCAAGTTTTCCGATCCTGGTTCACGGTTTCTGTTTGATTATTGTCGCTGCTGTTTCATTCAAATTTTGGAGTTAAAATCTTGTACTTGCTAATTTTGTATCAAGAAAGGATTTGCTTAATAGGTTTACTCCGTTCTCTTCCATTATTGTTTGCGATGTGATTTTGTGTGTGACGATAAATTATTCCTTCGTATTGGCCATTTGCTTACCTGTTCCCTTTAGTTTGGTACTATGTTGGAATCATGAAAATGGTTTGTTGTGTGATTAAGTTATATGTGTTCTTATCATTATTAAGGTGGAATGAAGCAATTTTGTGTATATTGGTTTGAGATTACCTGCGTATTCGTTTGGATGCCATTCATGCTATTTTCCTGTTAAATTCTTGTGGGTTTAAGGACTACGATTTTTTTTTATTGCTGGCTCATTAATCAGTTGCCAAGTCTAATTATGATTAAGAAGAAAACTAATGAACTAGTGATGCATACATTTTTCGTTGTTGAAGTATGCCTTAGTAATTGTTATGGTCTGTTTGTTAAGGCATATGTACATCAGTTAGAAGTTAGGGCATTAATTAAGTGTTTCCTTTTCTACTTCAAGAAATATACTAGCTACTAGCAGTTCTTTACAATTTAGTTGCAAGTATGATGCAAAGTTTTGTTGATTTTTTTAGTTTTAATTTTTCTTAAAAATTGGAATCGAGGTGTGTCGTGCTAAATAAAACTTCAAAACACATGGCCCTCATTTAATTCATTTTAATCCTCAGAAATCAAAGCGTGCCATTTAATTAAATTTTTCATGGCCCTCGCAAACTTGAAAATGCGCAGTTGCTTTAGGCGCGCTAGTTAATAATTTACCTTCCTAAACTCGGGTGCGCATTTATGCGACCCAAATCCAAATCTCAACAACGTTAGATGAAATGTGTCATAGACTGCGGGTGCATTTATGTGATATGGTTCAAGACGTATTTTAAATGACGTTGCAATTTTCCCTTAAAAAGAATGAAAAGCGGTTATAAAGTTAAAATTGAACCATAAGCTAAAATATGTACTAAAATAAGATAATAGGCCAATTATAATAGTTGAGCGACTGTGCTAAAACTACGAAATCCGAGAATGTCTAACACATTCTCCTAGGTTAATAGAATTCCTTACCCGAATTTCTGTGTTCACAGACTGTAATATAGAGTCAATCGTTCCTCGATTCGGGATTTGAAACCGGTGACTTGGGACACCATATATTATCCCAAGTGGCGACTCTGAATTTAATGAAATAATCTCGTTTCGATTATCACTTTAAGTTGGAAAAAACTCCCTTATACACCCCTTTACGGGGGTGTATGAAAAAAGGAGGTGTGACAGCTCTGGCGACTCTGCTGGGAACAAGAACCCAGAATCTCTGGTTCAGGGTTCAGAATTCGAGCTTAGATGAATTGTTATATTTGGCTTTATTTATTATCTGATTTTATTACATTTGTGGGCCTAATGTGCTAAATGTTACTTTTACCGCGTTGACATTACCTGAACTGTATATATAAACTGCTATGAAACCCCTNGCTTGGAATATTTGTTGTATTTGGCTTGTATATTATTTGATTTTATTACATGTTTGGAACTAATGTGCAAAAGTTATTTTTACCGCTTTGATATTATTTGAATTGTATATATAAACTTCTACGAAACCCCTCTCTTCTCTCTCATGAGGAGTGCACGCTGGTCGTGACTTCTTTCTGTTAGTGTCATATCCCAAATAGAACGAGGTTCAGACAAGTTGCAAAGCCGGATGATCTTTTGGTTACAGGTACGCAGCTCCCTCTCGGCTCTAGTTGTCCCCTCGGGTAAGCCAGGTCTAGAACAAATAAACCCAGATTTTTAAACCTAGAATAACTCAGCCTCATGATGGATCCCTAGTAGAAACGCTTATCTGCATCATGTGCATTTGACTTAGGAGACTCAACATAGGGGTTGGGTCCATCTAGGACAGGTGTACCCAAAATAATAGACCATCCTAATGCATCCTACTTGTGTATTTATTTGATTCGGATTTGCATGCCGACCGGTTGTTTGAGTAAAAGGGGAGAGTTTGAAAAAGAAAATAGTAGTGTTAGGATTAAGTGAGTTAATCACCTGTTTTAAAAGAGAAAAAGAACCAATGTCCAAATGATACTGAAACTCTGTCGAATTTTTTAGAAAAATAAAAAAAAACAAGAAGGAAAATGTTTTGTTTTCAAAAATAGTTGGTTTTGTTTTATTTGCCCGAACTACGCCAGTTTGATTCTCACAGGGTGTGGGATACGTAGGCAACTCCCATCGGGTCCAACTTCCTTTTTAAAAAATAGCCCAAAAGAACAAAGATCTTATTTTTATTGTAAATAGGTAAGGTAAGTTGTCAAAATAGCCGAATGTGCCAAAATGGGCGCCGGAAGGCTGTTTTTGCAAGAATAGCCGCCTTTGTTCATTTTTCAAGGTTTTTGGCCGATTAGCGAACGCAACCTTAAAATCTTCTTCCTCGAGGTGCTGAAAGGCCGTATTGTCAAAGCCAGATATTTTTATGAAAATTTTGGAAAAATAGTGATAACTTTTTTAGTCAAAATGAGTCTTGATTTTTCTGAGTCTGTTGGTTTTATGGTAAAAATTCGATAGGATGAGTCGTTGTAATCAAAACATTTTATTTTTATGAAAAATTTAAAAAAAATCCCAAAATATTTTATTATTTATTTTTATCCCCCAGAACTACGCTCGGTCTGATTCAAACGGGGTCATGATATGTAGGCAATCTCCACAAGATTCGACCATAATCAAAAGAAAGAAAAAAAGAGTGATAAAAAAGAGAGGAAAGGAAAAAGAGAGGAAAAATAAGAGCAAAAAGAAAAGGAAAAGAGAGAAAATAAGAAACCGTGAGGAGGAAACAATAGAAAAATAAGAAAGAAAATGAGATAATAAAACCAAAGAGAGGGCAAAGGAAAGAATGAAAAGAAAAAGAAAAGAAGAAGGAAAAAAGGGAAAAGGGAAGTTGCAAATGGAAATAAGGAAAAGCCGGGATGACGCAAGCAGCCCGAACAAATGCATAATAGAAATGGTTAACTGCTTAGGTGCATTCATTCCCCAAAATGTGCGGTTACCAATCTGTTAAAGCCTTAATCGTTAATAAGGTTATTGTTGATGTATTGAGTCCAGGCAGGTGGTTAGTTGGTTGGCATTCTGGCAACTCATTCCTACAACACCCAGTCAAAAGACAAGCTGAACATGGCCAACCAAGAACTGGAGGCAAGTATTGTCGATCCGTCAAAAGAGGTGGAAGAATTGGATGTTAATGCAATGAAGGAAGAGATGCATAAGTTAAAGCAACAAATGGCTGAAATGTACCAGGCCTGGGCAAATGGGCATCCACCACCAGTTTATCCTGTCAACCCTGCATATATCCCACCATTGGCTCAGCCTTAGGAACCTCCCACTGTGAACTCGTCTCCAGCTTTTCCCCTCTACCAGCAATGTTACGGCACCACTTTCCATACTTCCCAAGCTCCACCACCCAAACAAGTCCCATACCCCCCTCCACCAATCACTCATGTTTTTATGGCACCTCCACCTGCTGCATTACACCGATCTTCCAATGAGCCTCTGTTCTAGACTCACGGCAATCATTATTATCCCCCAGAACCTACCTTCAAAGTGCCAGAACCATGTTCTTACACTCCTCATTTTGATCTCTTGGCAGAAACTGAGAAGCCACCTAAGAATCCCGATCAAGAGGAGATGATTAGGAAAGTCAAGATCTTGGAACAATCTTTCAGGAATATGTAAGGACTAGGTGGTCAAGTAAGTGTGGCATATAAAGATTTGTGTCTGTTCCCAGATGTTCAACTACCAGCAGGGTTTAAGACGCCCAAGATTGATTTATATGACGAGCATGGTGATCCAGTGGCACACCTGAGAGGTGTTTGTAGCAAGGTGAGAGGAGCAGGCGGGAGAGACAAATTACGGATGGCGTATTTCAGTCAAACTTTAAGTGGCTCAGCTTTGGAATGGTACACCCGACAAGATCATGGTCAGTGGTACATATGGGACGATCTAGCCCAAGCATTCGCCTGCCATTTTCAGTATAATCTTGAAATTGTTCCAGATCGTCTGTCATTGACGAAGATTAAGAAAAATCCCGGTGAGAGTTTCAGAGAATATGTCTTTCATTGGAGAGAGCACGCAGCGAGGGTTGACCCTCCGATGAAAGAAAGTGAAATGGTTGACTATTTCTTGCAGGCCTTAGAGCCCATTTATTTCGGTCATTTGGTGTCAGGGGTAGGAAAGTCCTTTAATAAAGTAGTAAAAATGGGGAGCATGGTAGAGGAAGGACTCAAATCTAACGAGACCATAAGTTATTCAGCAATTAAGGCAACCATCGAGGCCATTCAAAATGGTACTGGGGGTATACTGGGGAAGAAGAAGAAAGAGGACGTTGCAGCAATTGAGTCAAGATCTTGGTTCGGATCCAGAGGCCCATCACCTTACAATAACCAGCCTCGACCCCACCACCAAACTTACCCCCACACTCCATATAGCCCACCACAACACTACTACCCACCGCCAGATCCCTATTTTTCTGTCCATCACGCTCAAACATACGCTCAACCTCCTGCCCACGCATAATGGCATGCACCAACCCCACAACAGACCTACCTAGCTCCACAAAATACCTATCCACCCCCAAGAGCCTACAAAAATCCCCCTGGAACAGGTTTCATGCCTAACCAAGCCTTCAAGAATGAGAGGTTGCAGAAGAAGAAGACTTCCACTCCATTGGGAGAATCATATACTAGTCTATTCCACAGGTTGAGACAATTGGGTATGTTGAATCCGATTGAGCCTAAACTGCCAAATCCTCCCCCAAGAAATCTTGACCGCTTGGTGAGTTGTGAATATTGTTCAGGTGCTCCGGGGCATGACACAGAGAAATGATGGCAATTGAAAATAGTTATTCAAAAGCTTATTGATACCCATCATATCGAGGTTCAAGCCTCGAGGGCACCCAATGTCAACCATAATACGTTGTCGGCCCATCATGAGACCAATATGATTGAGATAGTGCATAAAGGAAGAGAGCCTAAGAAGCCTCGCAGATTGTAATGATGATCAGGTCCAGTGAAGTCAGGCTGAGTGAAAAGTCAACAAGTGGGAAGTCGTTGATCAAGTTGAAAGGGACAGACAGTAAACCATCTGTGATAGTCGAGAAAGAGGCCTCACGCGGGGTTGCAGTGAAATAAGAAAAAGCAAAAATGGTGGTACCAGGGGTAGAAAACAAGCCTGTTATAGTCGTGGAGGGTGCTCGCATAGAGCCTGTTATTATCAAATCAGTAACTCAGCTACCAATAGTCAATCGCAAGGTCGTCCTTTGGAATTATAGCTGAATGACAGTGACCTACAAAGGGAAAGAAGTTAAAGAAGAAGTCTGCGACACCCATGGATTGACTCGCTCGGGGAGATGCTTTACCCCCGAAGAGTTAAGAAAAGCCAAAACCTCCAAAGATAACTCAGTGCTGGTAAAGAAAGTTGTGACCGAAGAGGAAGCGGAAGAGTTCTTGAGGAAGATGAAAGTGTAGGCAGTCCTACGTTCCTGACAAGATCTCCGTTGAGGAAGACCCCTGCTCAGATTTCATTGCTCTCATTTTTAATCCATTCGGACGAACACCGTCGGGCGTTAATGAAAATCTTGAACGAGGCCTACGTTCCTGACAAGATCTCCGTAAACCATTATTTTTGAGGTAAATAGAGTCACTTTTTCTGATGATGAATTGCCTGTGAAGGGTACTGAGCATAACAACGCCATTTATCTTATGGTGAAGTGCGAAGATTCTATGGTTACCCGGGTACTGATTGATAATGGGTCGCATAAACATTTGCCCTCTCTCCACCCTGGACAAATTGAAAGTGGACGATGAAAGAATTCACAAGAACAGTATTTGCGTTCGGGGATTTGACGGTGAATGGAAAGATTCAGTCGGTGACATAGTGCTGGAGCTAACAATATGGCCCGTTGAATTTACTATGGAATTCCAGGTGCTGGATGTGGCGGTTTCTTACAATCTTTTGCTAGGTCGAACCTGGATTCATGCCGCCAAGGCAGTGCCGTCCACCCTGCATCAGATGGTTAAATTTGAATGGGACAAACATGAAATTGTGGTGCACGGTGAGGATAATCTGTGTGCCCAGAGTGATGCCATTATACCTTTCATCGAAGTTGAAGACGACAAGGGGCCGTGGGTTTATCAAGTTTTTGACACAGTGTTAGTTGAGAAAATCCCAGAAGGGAAATGTGTTCCAATTTCGAAATTAGGCCGCATCAGTCATGGTCGCCTCCGAAATGTTGAATAATGGTTTTGTGCCTGGCAAGGGTTTGGGTGCGTCTCTGCAAGGTATCGTATAACCAGTGTCTCCCCCCAAAAACTTAGATACATTTGGTTTGGGATTCGAGCCTACAGCCGCAGATGTGAGACAAGCTAGGAAGTTAAAATGGAGGGCATGGGTTCTTCCAAAGCCTATTCCACGTCTCTCCAGATCATTTGTCAGGCCTAGTACCAAGAAATGCCCAGTAACAACAATTACCGGTTCTTTGTTTGGTCCTGATAAGGGATTGCTTGAAAGGTTTGAAAAGTTATTCGATGAGGTAAATATGGTGGAGGCTGGAGAGGGTTCGAGCAAGGCGGATGTGCAATTCATTGGGCCAAGTGCAAAGATCAACAATTGGGAAGCTACTCCTCTTCCTACTCGGAGGGAGTTTTTGGTAGTGGGCTTTGATTTTCCTTTAGTTGTCTGGATTATTCCAGGGTTGTAATTCATATTCTGTGTTCCATTCGTTTGGATGTGTTAAACCTTGTTATCTTCAATTTCAATGAAATGCAATTTCCCTTCTTCTTCATTCCTGATAGTTTTATGTTTGTTTTTATTTTCTTCCTTGTACAGTTATTTTTATGCTGGTTTCAAGGACATGACATGCATGAGGAATCTTCGGCCAAGTTTTAAAAGCAAACCTAATTCTAAGAGAATAATCCAAAAATAGAGTGTGATGATGAATCACATATTTATGATGATGAGCGAGTCAAAACCCGATTGGAGCAATTGAGTTTGATCGATGAGAAGAGATTAGCACCAGTATGTCATGGTCAGTTGTATCAGCAGAGAATGGCAAGAGCATATAACAAGAAGGTGCGTTCAAGGAAGTTTGAAGTGGGTCAGCAAGTTGAGACGTGTCCTTCCACATCAGGATGAGGCCAAAGGCGAGTTTGCTCCAAACTGCCAGGGGCCGTTCATCGTAACTAGAGTGTTGTCAAACGGCGCTTTGTATTTAATAGAATAGAAGGCAAATGTGTAGAAATGGCCATCAATTCCGATGCGGTCAAAAGATATTATGTATGATCTTCTTTGGCTTAATTGTATTTGTTTCTAATTGGCATGTTTTGAAGATTGGAATGACGAAGTCATTTTCTTCTACTATCTAAACATTTTATCATTCGTTACCCCTTTGAGCCTTATTTATTTTCTTTCATACCCCTCTTTTGAAATCAGTAGCAAAGATCAGGAACACAACCGTGAAAGATAAGTAAAGGAAAAAGAGAAAAGAAAAAAAATGAAAAGAGAGAGGAAAAAGAATGAGAAAAGGAAGAAAAAGAAAAAGAAAAAGAAAAAACAACAAAACAACAAAAAA